>APFE030529868.1:19238-29821 GCA_000404065.3 Pinus taeda
CCCCCCCCCCCCCCTCTCAGTATTATTTCCAACAATTGGTATCAGAGCAGGTCCCTCAGAAGAAGCTTGATCGCTTGAAGGAAGATCTATCATCATGAGCAACTATGAGAGAGAAGCATTGATCAGGCCACCAATTTTTGATGGGACCAATTTCTTCTATTGGAAGGTAAGAGTCACTGCATATCTTCAATCTCTTGGTACAAAAGTCTGGGATATCATAGATACAGGGTACACTTTTCCATCAACAACTCCCACAGATCTAGCTGAGAAGAAGCAGTTTGAAACAAATGCAAAGGTTGTCAATACTCTATTAGGATATCTATCTCAATCAGAATTCATCAAGGTTATGCAGTATAAACCCGCAAAATAAATATGGGACAAGATCGTTCTGAGCTATGAGGGAGATGAACAGGTAAAACGAGCAAAACTTCAAACCCTCAGAATTCAGTATGAAAATCTTAGAATGTACAATGATGAAAGTGTGGATAACTATTTCCTATGAATAGATGAGATTGTTAATTGTATGAAAAACTTGGGTGAAGAATAAAAGAGGCTGTTGTGGTTGAAAATGTTCTAAGATATTTATCTCCTAAGTTTGAATCAAAAGTTTCTGCAATAGAAAAAAAGGGGAATCTACAGAAAATTACCATGTCACAGCTACACAAAATTCTAACCGCTTACGAAATGAGGAAAGGAGGACCATCAGACAGGAGAGAAGCTGCATTCAAGGCTTCAAGCAAAGGAGATTACTATGAGGCGGGACATATGTCAGAAGAAGAGGAAGATCAAATTTTGTCAAGAACCTTCAACGGGGTGATGGAAGATTCAGAGGTAATTTACCCTTCAAATGCTTTGCTTGTGGAAGAGTCGGCCACTATGCTGCCAAGTGTCCTCATAAAGATAAGCTTGACAAAGGTAAGGAACCTATTAGATGGAATAAGAAACAGAATGTAAGTAAGAAAAGCTACTACACTCATGAAGAGAGTGATGGACTCTCAAATAGTGATGAAGATGAATAATTATAGACTTTTAATGGCTTTTGAAGATGATGATTTCATGGATGCTATAGATGAAGAAGGTCTTTATGAAGAGATTTCTAAACTCAAAATTTGTTTAGAAGAGAAAAATATGATTATTGATACTCTACAATTTCAACTGGCTGAAAGGGAAAAACATCAGGAAAAGTTAGAATGTGAAATTGTGGGACTTAGATAAGAGATTAAGAAAACAAAATCTCTTAATCTTAGATTTGTTAAAGGATCTGAAACTCTAGATGAGATTATCAATGTGCAGCGTTCCCCCTTAATCAAGACAGTTATGGGATATAATGAAGAAACATCTCAAGCGCAGAAACCATCCACCTCCAAAAGTTATCTTGATGCAGCAAGGAGGAGTGAGCAAATGCCTAATGGAGATCACCAGGTAAATCAGGGACAATTTACCTCAAGAATGAACAAATACTACCAGGTAAATCGGGGGAAATCCACCTTAAGGATGAACAGAAGCTACAATCAGCCACAGGTAAAATCTTCTCAATCTACCTCAAGAATGGATGACAGTAGAAACTACAATCGTTTGGTTGGTAGATTTGATAATCGTAGGAGTTTCTTCAATGGCAAATGTTTCTCTTGTCATAACTTTGGTCACAAAGTAGCTCAATGTGTTGCCTATAAGACAATCATGACTAGAGAATCTCGAAAACAAAGAAGTATGATTGGGATCATGAAAATAACCTACAATAACTTTTCTGCTCTTGAAAACAAAATTGAATGTTCTATTTGTAACAACTTCGGTCATGAAGATTCTAAATGGAGGAGCAGGTTTCGGTAAGCAACTCAGAAGGAACAAGCCTCAAGTGCCAAAACATGGAGAATGAAAGAACTGCAACCAGAAAGATGTGGTATAGCCTTATATGTGGAAGGGCAGGAAAATCAATGGTACATCGACAGTGGATGTTCAAAACATATGACGGGTGATAAGAAAAAACTTCAGTCGTATAGTGCCTTAGAAAAGGAGAAGAAGGCCTCATTTGGAAATGACACCCCTGCACTCATAAAAGGTAAAGGTTCTGTTTTGTTGAAAGAAAAGGTCAAAGCTGGAAATGTTATGTATGTTGATGGCTTAAAGCATAATCTATTGAGTGTCAGTCAGATGTGCGATCAAGGAACTGAGGTAATATTTCAATCAAATGGATGTAGTGTTCGTGATCTTGATACAAGAGAAACAATGATCAAAGGCACAAGAACTCCAAATAATTTATATATATTCAAAGAAGGACAGCATCAATGCTATCTAAGCAAGAATGATGAACACTGGCTATGGCACCAGAGATTGGGGCACCTAAGCTTCTCACAAATAAGGAAAGCATGCAAATACCAGGAAGTTCATGGTATTCCAGACATCAGAATTCCAGACAATACAATATGAAATTCATGTCAGTTTGGTAAGAAAACCAGAACTAACTTCCCTGAGAAGGAAGGATCAACTAGCAGGCCACTTGAGCTTGTTCATACTGATGTATGTGGTCCGTCTAGGAAAAGGTCACCTTGGGGAGAAGAATAATTTATATTATTCATTGACGACTATTCAAGGATGGCCTGGATAGGACTTATGAAGCAAAAAGATGAAGCCTTCGAAAAATTCAAATCCTTCAAAGCTTTGGTTGAAACCGAACCAGATCACAAAATTAAATGCCTCAGATCTGATAGAGGTGGGGAGTTTACCTCAAATGAATTTTTCAATTTTTGTGAAGAACATGGAATAAGAAGAGAATTCTCTACAGCCAGGACTCGTCAGCAAAATGGATTAGTGGAAAGGATGAACAGAACGGTTCAACAAATGGCTCGTGCTATGCTTGATGAGTCTAGAACTCCTGCAACTTTCTGGGGTGAAGCCGCATTTGCTGCAGTTGTTATTCTCAACAAAACAAATGACCGAGTGAACAACACTCAAACCTCTCATGAGCTTTGGTATGGTGAGACTCCTTCGGTAAAATATTTCAAAAATTTTGGGAGTAAATGCGACATCAAAAATACTGATGAAAATCTTGGCAAGTTTGAACCCAGAGCAAATGAAGGCATTCTTCTCGGTTACTCTCCCCACAACAAAGCATACAAGTGTTACAATAAAAGGCTTGGAAAAATTGTTGAAAGTATTGATGTAATGGTTGATGAGGATGAAAACACTCCTATGCAGGTAAGATATGAAGATTTTGAAGATGAAGAGGACTATCCATCTACATCAAATCAAATTCATTATGAAGAAGAAGAGACCAATGAGGCACCAGAAGAAGAGACTCCATCCAGGTACGTTCAGAAGAATCATCCAGAATCTCAGATTTTGGGGCAGAAAGAGGTTGGTATACAAACAAGAAGAGTAATAGCAGAAGCTTCAAGCTATTTGGCATTACTCTCCTCCACTGAGCCACAAAATGTAAAAGAGGCATGCAAAGATGAATGTTGGGTCAAGGCAATGGATGATGAACTTGAGCATATTGAAAAGAACAACACTTAGGAGTTGGTTCCTAGACGAAAATATAAGAATGTCATAGGGACAAAATGGATATTCAAAAGCAAGTTGAATGAAAACGGGGAAGTTGTTAGAAATAAGGCCAGACTTGTTTGTAAAGGGTATGCTCAACAAGAAGGAATAGACTTTGAAGAAACTTTTGCTCCCGTTGCTAGACTTGAGGCCATCAGAATGTTCCTTTCTCTCTCTAGCTTTCAGAAATTCAAAGTATTTCAAATGGATGTGAAATCTGGCTTTCTGAATGGAGACTTAGAAGAAGTGTACATTGAGAAACCAGATGGATTCATTCTTGGAAATGATCCAAAACTTGTATGCAGACTTAAGAAAGCTCTCTATGGTCTTAAATAGGCTCCAAGGGCTTGGTACTATCGTCTGGACAAATAACTTCATCAATAAGATTTTTCAAAAGGATCGGCAGATAGAAATATTTATATAAAAAATTAAAATGACAAATTGCTAATACTTGTTGTGTATGTTGATGATATCATATTTGGCAGCAATGAAGAAGCTATGAGTCAAAATTTTGCCTTGGTGATGTAGAAAGAATTCGAAATGCCCTTGATTGGAGAGCTGACATATTTTCTTAGTTTACAAATCCAACAAAATGAAGGTTGTATCTTTTTATCTCAAACCAAATACTTCAAGCAGATCTTGAAGAAATATGGGATGGAGGATTCAAAACCTATTGATGAGCCCCAATTTTGGTACAATTTGGGCTCATTTTGGCCCACTTTACTTGCTCAAACCATTCATCTTTCTTTGCTCATGCATGCATTTCTTAGTTATTTCGTGTTGTTTGTAGGAGGAAGGCTAGACACTTTATCCACGTGACTAATGCATTGTGATTTCAGGTTTTTGCATGAAAAAAGGGGAACAAAAGACAACGTAAAGGGAGTAAGGAGACATAAGGTGGCGCTGCTGATTTTGTGGAAGGATGTCCACAGTATTGGGACAGTCCTCGTGATTCCCACCGAGAACTCCGAGCTCCTATCAATCTCCCCCCTCCGAGCCTCAGAAGTAGCCAGCTGTCCTACAGGAACAACAGTCATCAACTGTTGACTGCCTCACAAATCCGCAGTTAAACTTCAGTGGACAGCCGAGCTCCTAGAATCAAGGCTACTTGGCGGATCATCATTTTTTTGTATAAATATGGAGGACGTAGCCTTAGTGAGGTTGTTGAATCTTTTGGGTTATCATCTAATTTTGTAATCAGTCCAAGTTTTTTTTCCTTTTTGATGTAAGCCAGTTTGGCATGACATTGAGCTATGAATAAAGAGGACAGTTTGTGATCGATTCCTGAGTTTTCATTAGGAGACTATAGCTCTCAGGTTAGGGCCCAACCTGAGAGCCATAGATCCCCTCTGTTTTAGTATTGTTCTATTTCTTTTTCCAGCACTTTGAGTTTATTTGCACATGCAATGTGAATGGCAGTCTTGTAATTCGATTCTCTTATGAGGTAGATAGGTTTTGGTTATGGTGCAATTCCTCTCACTTGTTTAGCGTAGTAGTTAATGCATGATATTCATTGGAGCTCCATTGAAATCATTTGTTAAGGCTCACTGCCATCTCGTCTGAAGATTGGGGTGTAGTACGTAGCAGACTACCAAAAATATGCATGAAGTTGGTTGATACAATTATGATTTGGATTTAGATGCTTCCTTGTCATTTATACAAACCACACATCTCTTCACCACAGTCCATACGTACTTCTACTTGCATTTTGGATCACTGTTAAAGAAGGTCACGGTATATTTAAGTGTAGGTTTACGCTTTCTTGGTTTGATCAACAGTTTCGGTCATTTGCTTTATTCACACTCTCTTCCATCTCGTTCATTGCCATCTTCTCTGTTCTGACCTCGCATACAATCACGTTCCTCTGCCTTACACAGTGCTCTGCCCTTTCCTAAATATCTCCTAATCCTCACTTGGCCTCATTCTTTGACCTTTCACGTCCATCACTCCAATACGCTCCCTCCACCTGTTTTCCATCTCATCCTCCCATTCTTGAGTCATCACTAGCCTGACCCTTACCTCTCACATCCCTTCCTACCCGTCCATCACCTTTTCCTCACTTCAGTTATCCTCGGCGAACCATCCTGTAGCAATTCAGAGACATCCTGTAGAAAACCCTGAGTTTCCTGTAGAATCCCCTGCAGACATCCTGTAGGAGGTCTTTCACGCGGTTGCTGAGCTTCTGCACGTGGGAAGCCTATGTGGATGGATGCCAAGGGTTCATAGGGACCTCACCTAGCCTCCCCAACCTGTCCCATGCTTTCCTTCCGTCTCCATCCAATCTACACAATCAAACCCTAATAAGTAAACAAAACACAATCACTCCACCTACTTAATGAAAAAGTATAAAAACATGTCCTTGATAATGTCAGTAGTTTAGATTCATGCATTTCCACTTGTTAGATGTAGTAGCAGCATTGGTAGAAGTATTACTCATCCTCATTGCATTATAGAGATTAGACTAGTCAAATTAGGGTTTCCTAGGGTTACATGCTTTGATTTACTTTTAGTTCATTTTTTTTAATTAGCTTAGTCTCCTTTGAGCTAGCTTTCGTCCATCATTGATAAAGCTTCTTCTGTGAGCCTATAGAAGTTGGCTTGAGCCCTAGCGGACTTGTGCCAGCTGACCAAGTGACAGCTGCGACAAGAGCTAGTACTTGTGCATATAGCACCGTCGCTTCCAAGTTTGTACGAACAACCGGGTTGATAAAATGAGAGACAGGAAGCCTCAGGAGTTGTAGCATTATTGCTACAATACTGGAGCTCACCACCTATATGTACCCCGATGGTGACAGGATGCAGCCTCAGCGCAAACGATGACTCGGCAGCAGTGCATCAACCAACCTATAGATCTATGATTGGTAGTGTTGGGTCGTTAATATGTCATTATTATTGTCACTTGTGAACATTTATTCCACCCATTTCATCATGTCATCTATTATAATTTATTATGTAAATCCATTTTATGTTGATTTATGCTCTTATATTATTTATTCTCCTTTATTTCTAATAAATTGATGATTATGCATTATTTTATCAATGATAGTTCTAATAAGTTGGTTATAACATTATTCACCATTTTTAGCCTCCAAGGTAACTTCTATATTGAAGATTTGATTTTTAAATCTGCCAACTCAGAAATTCGCTGGTTTAAGGAGTGACATTTTTGCGGTTGAGATTTTGAGCAAATGAAGACGAATTTGAGAAATCTGGAACATGGGTTTTGTCTAGAACGGGCCCAATTAACTTTGATTATTAATGGTTTGCCCAAATTCGGCCTGTACTAAGAGAAACACAGGGTTCTTTGAGCACGATTTTCTCTAATTTGCAGTTGCGGCCGTCCTCCAAATCTCAGCTGCAAAGCCAAATTCGCCTTGTTCTTGTTGATCAAATGAGATTAGAGATAAAGGGGATTTTGAGAGAGACGTGATGATGGATTTGGGGAATGAGAAATGATGGACAACGATGGTGGATTATTCATGCTGTAATTCTTAAGCTTTTGTTGTTGTAATGATTCCACAATTGGCTGAGTTAATAAATAATTTGGGCGTTGTTGTTCACTCTTTTTCTTCTGAAGTAATCCAGCAACGTCCGTTGGCGACTAAGGGCCCAACCTCTGGTGGAGTACGCTGCTGCTATTGCGTATTATATTTTTACAATTGCTTTTGTATCATTATACGATGATTTTTGTGTGGATTGTTTACCTTTATTACGTAGCAATCTGATACATTCTTTATATGATACACTATGCTCTGTTATGATCAATGAATGAATGATTTCTCCATGTAAGAACTCTGCACTGTATAATTGAATTCACACAGGGTCAAATTGCATCTTTATTCAGCCATTTCTGTAACAGAGTGCTGGTATGAATGTTACTGTCATTGGATTTATGTGAAACAATATTTGTGGGATTTGAGAGTAGCGTCATTCTGTTTAGAAACATAGTTATATCATCCAATATTCTCATACTGCTATATTAGTATATTGTGTATATATGATAAATTTTGTTCCATAATTCATTTGTGAATATCGCCTCATAAAGTAAAGTTCATTGAAATTGCTTTTGAATATTGTTATTTTATTACAGAATGTGAGTAAGTTGGTTTTGACTCGCGAGATGTAGTTCTTTTGATTGTTGTTTCGTTTACTGCTGTCCATTTCATTTCATTCTGTTTTTTTGCCATTTCCTTTTACTTTCATTTATTGCTTTGGTGTGAGAGAAGGTCCAAGGCTATCGTGAGCCTCAGCAAACGCTACCATGCTCCCAGATCCATGGTCCATACTCTATTCCATCAATTTCTAGAGGAAAGAGTTATTGCTACTATATCCTCGATTGATGATTGTTTGAATGAATGATTTAGTTTAGAACATTTCAGTTTCTTGTTGTTCCAATTAGATTTTGTTTCAAGCATTCATTTACTTTTGGGTTTTAAGCACTATGCTGCAAAACATTACTCTTGAGTAAATAGCCGCCTTAGACTAAGTACACTCTTGAAACAAAAAGTCGTCCCTGGGTTGATAATTAATGTGAAGGTAATTAGGAGTTCGAAAGGCACCTTTTTATCGCTCCACAGGTAGTCTTCTCTATCTAACAGGAACCGGACCAGACATCATGCATGCAGTGGGAATAGTTGGAAGATTTCAAGCAAATCCAAAGGAAACTCATCTTCAGGCAGTAAAGAGAATTTTCAAGTATCTTCAAGGAACTCAAAACTATGGTCTATGGTATCCTAGAGATACAGATCTCACTCTTCATGCTTATATAGATGCAGATTGGGTTGGAAGTGTGGATGACAGAAAAAGCACTAGTGGTGGTGCATTCTTTATGGGTTCCGGATTAGTATCTTGGTTCAGCAAGAAACAGAGTTCGATTGCTTTATCTACAGCTAACGCAGAATATGTGGTTGTTGCATCTTGTTGCACACAACTCCTTTGGATGATGCAAACTTTGCAGGATTTTCAAATCACTTGTACTCCACCTATCTCCATCTTATGTGATAATACAAGTGCAATCAGCATTTCAGAGAACCCAGTCATGCATTCAAAGACCAAGCACATACCAATCAAGTATCATTTTCTATGGGAACAAGTGTTGGAACAAAAGGTCAAATTGGAGTATGTTCCCTCCAAGGAACAAGTTACTGATATACTCACCAAACCATTGCCCAGGAAGACATTTGAATACCTCAGACAGAAGTTGGGGGTTGTTGATGCATCATCCTGCTATTGAATCTTGTCTGGTGTACACATGTGGATACACGTACATTTGTCGGTCTATGTGGGTCGAATGGGTCTATCAGAGATCATCTAGCACAGGTTCAGGGGGAGCATATATTCTTCTAATGACGCATTGTTGGCATTATCTTAGAAGTCCTTGGTTTGATTTCTCAACAGTTTTCTGGTGGAGTAGATCAATGTGTGCTGGTCTGAAGGTTGATTCTACTGATAGTTGTTCTTGTCTCTATGTCATGTACTTATTTTCATATCAAGGTCATGTAACGGCCTATTTTGTTTTCCCCACTATGCATGGGATGAATAAGTCTTTTCTATCTAGTGTATTCCCACTTGGATGGGAGATGGATGTATGTATGAGTCTTGATGATAGGAAGGTTACTTATAATGTATGGAGTCATGTTCTTTCTTGTAGAACATTTTTTTGCAGACAACATTTCAGCATAGAGCATATACAAAGGGGGAGCTCGTTTAGAGTTTTCTGTAGGTACTCAAGGGGAGTACGGTAGTCTGCCCCTTTGCCCTTGATGTCAAAGGGGGAGAGTGATTGGTTGTTGCTTCCATCAAGTCCAAAGGGGGAGATTGTTGGCATTATGATACATATGTTGTACTTGATGGAAACCCACTCATCTCAGATGATAAATTATAGTGCAGCAAAGTTCACGCACTTTCATGCAGAAAAAAGTTCCTTTCATGCAGAGAAAAGTTCCTTCCATGCAGAGAAAAGTTAATGCACTTTCATGCAGAGAAAAAATCCTTTCATGCAGAGAAAAGTTCACGCATTTTCATGCAGAGAAAAGTTCATGCACTTTCATGCAGAGAAAATTTCATGCACTTTCATGTAGAGAAAAACGCATGCACATGGGAAATCTTATGGTTGGTTCATGGTATTAGTCCGACAGTTTTTGATCCTATGGTTTTGGTCCATAGTATTGCATCCAAAAGAATTTAACCCAAGTATTGGGTCTGTGGTATTGTTTTTCAATGGTTTTGGTCCATGGTTTTGAGTGAAGCCTAGCCTATAAAAAGGAAAGGAGATCATTTGGCTAATCACAAATGTTAAAAATATTAAGAAGAGCAAGATCTGAATGTCTGATAATCGGTTGGTGAGACATAGTTGAATCTGAATCAAGGAGAAACCAAAGCATTATAAGTCAGATCTACTGAAGAGTTGGGACCCCTTTGACGCATGAACGGATCTGTGATTTCGACAATCTAGGGTATGTTTAAGAACTGATAAACTGTCTAAATCCGGAGGTGCACAGGAGCGGCAACGCCGCATTGCGGAGGTACGTAGAACCAGAGAAGAAGCAGGTGTGGAGTTGCACAGACTCGTCACGGCAAAAGTGCAGATATCCGCAAGTTTCCTTCAGTGAAGTTGCAGACCTTTCTTGAAATATATTTTAGCTGTCTTTTATCTGTTTCTATAGACATATGGGTTTAAATTAATGTCTAGTTACTGGTGTTATTTTCTGGTTACTGTATTCTGAGAAGTTATTTGTTTAAAGGAGATTGGGTGATGCACATGTACATGATGTTTTGGATCCAGTTTGAAAATTGATGAAACGTGGTCCCTAGAAGGAAAGAGAAGGTAGTAGCCTTCTGTAGGTCAGCACCTACGTACTAGTATTTCAGCTAGTACAAGAGCTAATGGGGTTGTAGCTCCCTTCCAGAAGAACCTGGAAAACGAGAGAGGTTGTAGCTCTCTGCAGGTTGCAGCCTGCGTACTGGTAAAAGACTGCACCAGTACAAAATCATTGTAAGAAGAAGTTTCTAATTGAAAGAAGATAAAGACATATTGCAGCAGG
>APFE030529873.1:0-20334 GCA_000404065.3 Pinus taeda
AAATGTACCTAAAACATCATATGCCACAGAAGGTCACCACTAAAATGATGTATTTCTAGCAGGTTCTACCATTGGAAGGTAGTAACCAATAGTCTCTCCATCTATTTCATGCCATAGAATAGTAAGAACCTTGATTTTATTTCTAACACGCCTTATTTTGGAGGGAATGATATAGGAAGGAGTCTATCAACACGTGTGATGTTAAATGTATGTTCATTTCAGTTGATTAGTAGTTTTTATGTCATTTAGATTTATTTTCTACCCATATGTAATGTCCCAAACAATAGCTATGTGTTGAGTATACAACTTGTTCCAGCAAAACATTGACAGTGAAACAATAAAAAAAGGAGTGAGCTTTGTTAGCTAGAAGACAAGGAAAATTCTTGACCTTCAGTCGACATATACTACAATTACCCATTCGTTTGATGTGAAAAATGCTCATATTAGATATAAACTACATCCTCTAAAGGAATATCTATTGTTTGACAAAACTTATACGATAGTTCTTTGTTCATAGTTCAAAATTTAGGAGCATCCTTAGACTCTTTTTATGGTATAAATTTTTCTTGAATTCTAGTAAAATTGGCCATGCAAATAGTGGGAAACGAAGCTCTTACAATGGCCTTCAATATCATATATTAGTCCATATGTGTATTCAAGTCTACAACTAATCTATGTTAAGAAGGGGCACAAAAACAATATTCAGACTTGTAGCAACCCACTGTTTGAAATGAAAAAGTGAAAAGGATTGTGAGGATAGCCACATTTACAAATTTGTGTCGCTTGAAGTTTTAGAGATTAAAGAAATAAGTTTCCTTAAGGAGGTTAGGTTATTCACATCATAATGTGGACAAATTTAAGTACAACTAGAAAGATTTCTGAGATGACAACAATAATGTGATAGTGTATATAACATCATAGTAAGGGAAGTTGAGGAAGTGAAGTGAAAATGAAATAATGGTATTTATAGTCATATTACTCACAACATTGGTTGGAAAATGTTCATAATGATTGTGTAGTACAATGATTGTGTAGTATAATCAGTGTGATCTGTCTTATTCATTCATATTTCATTCTTAAGGGTGGTTGGGTGGTGCGCGAAGGAGATCAAAGAATCCTTTAGGCTGGTGCCTCAGAACATATTCTATCTTAGGGTGGAAGGGTCGTGCAAGGTATATATTTAAGTCTCCTTCAGGTTGGTGCCTGAGAGCACTTGAGGTTAGCTCGGTGGCACTAGGGCAATTTGGTGCTTCAACGCTGTTTGTGCATCCTTTAAATTAGAGCTGATAAAACGAGGGGGTTGTTGCCTCCTTCTATTTGGTGTTGGAGAATCTTGGAAGTTAGCCATTCATGTTGATGTAATATTCAAAATATATATTAAAATCATTTTGTGGTTTTCTCCCATTTGGTTTTCTATGTAAACCTATCATGTGTACTATATGTGATGTTTTGCATTGTTGAATGGCATTGGTAACTATTAGTGTTTACATGATATGACTAAAGTTTTTTAAATGTGCTCAATATTGACTCAACCGATTCTTAGTATTGGTGAATAATCCAACATATCTATCTTAACTCTGGATTTACTAAGGGTTGAGAGGGATCAAATATCTCAATATGCATACCTAATTTCACCTAAGAGATTTGATTAATCTTAGTAGTGCTTGTTAAATACCAAATTAAGATGGATCTATCACATAACTCTATATAAAATATTTTAATTTTATTAAAATCCTAATAATACATATACGTACGTATATGTAGTTGACACCTTTTTTGACATGTTTTATCATTTTTATAATTGAATTTTTAATGTGATATATATAGGATGGTTTATATTTAAGTAGACAAAGAGAGAGTGCTTAGAAAAGAATCTATGTAAGTTTTAAATATAATACTTATGAAGTAAAATCAATGAATCATTTAAGTAAAATATTAAATGTGATATGTATATTATATATTTTTGGAAAAAAAAATTGGTTGTAATTTTATTAATAAAAGAAAAAGTACAAAATGAATTATTATTATGTCTTCATTGATAATATAATATTATTATATTCACCATTACATCTCCCCTATACTAGAGTACAATGAGCAATAATAATAATAATAATAATGTTGATGCATAATTCTATGCCAATACTACTAAACCATGTCACTTAGGTATCTACCCTTTCATTATATTTCCAACTTGGTGATATGCATGTATAAATGGAATCTAATACAAAGTTTTAGCAATGTATTTTTTCACACAACTATATTTCATGCGCAATAAATTAAATTGATACATAACACAGAAAATGGTTCATAAGAAATTGCAATATAATTAAGTGAATGTTACATAAATACTTATATTTTAAATATCCAATTGGTTGTATAATTTTGAATTTCGTTCTAGACATAGACCATGCTATTCATTTTCTATCAATAACAGATGGCTCCTGACTTGCAGCATTACCACCATGGGAAACAAGTGTCCCAAATATGGGTACATGTCTAGTACCATCAACCAGAAAAAAAAAAAAAAAACCTAGTAGCCTTCAACCTATAGGTTCACACCCCCATCAAACTACACCCAAGTAGTGCACACCTTTCTCTACATCTGTGGTCCATAAGGCTATACCACCACCTCTAGGGCATCTTACTTATTAAAATAGGTAGATTTGAGGGAACTATCACTCCAAGAGTTTTTACTACTCTCTGGGGTCTCTAGGTACACTGCAGACCCTCGTCTTCAACCTTAACAACCTCCAACATCCAAGTTCACATACCCCATCTGCCTGCACCCAAGTAGTGCACACCCTTATCTGCAACTACAGTCCCTCGGGTTGTGTTACAAAATCTAGTTTGACCAACTCCACCATATAGGAATGTTCTCAGCACTAGGGATCCAATAGGTCTTACTACCATCCTCAGGTGTCCATTATAACTCATTGGCTAATCCCCTTCACAAGGAAAACATCCTTCTTTTACATGCATTTTTTTGGTTTGAAGCTTGACACACCCTAAAGTCACTTATGGACTTTGGTTATATTCTTATGCCATTATTTATTAATTATTAAATCATATAAACCTTTTTCGTGAACTCATTTTTGTCTTGGTCCCCCATACTCTTTTGGTCTGGTTCAGTCTCTAGCAATTGTGTGGTTATTAATATACATAAATTAAACATACTTTTAACATTGGTCTTTGTATCCTCATAACATATAGAAACATATACACAGGGGAACAATGGCCCTGAAACATACACACACATACAAATGGGTGCATCCCTTTAAAATTAAAGTCTTGGATCACCAATCTAATTAATATTTTTGGCTTAGTATCCTAACTTTTCTTGGTACATGGTATTTACAATACATTGGTCAAGTAGGGGTGCTACTCTCCCCTTCAAACAAGTGTTGTTGAGTAAATGTTGTTGTTTCTTTTTTAGTAACACATCTTCCCATCTTTCCTTTTGCACTAATACAGTCTTCAATTTAAAGTACTTAGTAGTTGCTTGATTTATCTACTACTTCATCCTCATTTCTATGATTGCTTTTGGTTCTACTATGATTTTCCTATCTTCATCGATATTTGGTAAAATAATTTTGACTAGTATCTTATCATTGATTACCTTCTTTAAGCAAGAAGCATGGAAAAATATATGTGCACATGAATATTCAACAAACTCCAATTAGTAAGTCATAGTTTGAATCCTTTGCAACACCTTATAGGAGACATAATGTTGGCATTATGGTTTTCATGATTACATCTAGCTTGTGTTGGCATTGTTTTCATGGTTGCAGCTAGCTTGTTTCAACATTGATCTCAACCTTATGATGGTCTACATGTTGTGTTGATGTAAACTTGGTGATACATCATGATGGTATAAATGATCGAATTGATGTGGTAGATTCATGGTTTGTATGCATATCTACTAGGTATTGATTTGACGTAGATAGGAGATGAAAAGGATGTTGGATAATGTTTGAGCTCCATGATGATGAGTGTGGAAATATAGGTCTTTGTGTTCATGACTTGTTGCAGAGGTTCTTGGCCTAGTTGATCAGTTGATGTCCCAACCTATTTGGTATGCTTGTAAATATGTTATAGTTTTGTACAAAGTTATTGCAAGTTATGCAGGTTGTTCAGGAGAATATATGACTTTTTGGTACTCATGTGAACCTTTTACATATTGGATTCTAGGTCAAATTGGTGGTGGCACTTCTTTGTCATTTTAAACCTATTTGTAGAGTTGTCACAAAGATTGGAAGAGGTTTGGAGTTGTGTACAAATGCTGAAGAAGATGTGCAAGGTGTTTGTAGAGGGTCTATGCTGGAGGGCTATTAATTTTCCCTATACTCTTCCCCAACCACCAAGAAGGAGTGTCATGGGTGCAGTTGTAGTCCTTTAGTTGATATTTTCTAGTGTTATGGGTGGGGATTTAGCTAATATTTCTTGTGTTATCCCTGCGTCTATGGCCAAAAATGAAAATTGCTATACATTCATCATGCATATCACGAGATATTCAACTTGGTAATTCTCAAAAGTTTTGTAATTAGGAGGTAAAGTTTTCGAATGGTTGAAAAATTACTTGAATGTGTGTGAATGCCTTTAGTGCACAAGATGGTTATGGATGGATTTCGTCAACTTAGTGCACCTATGTGCTAATTACAAAAGTGGAATTCACCCAACATTTTATAAATATATCATTTTGGATTTGAGATATGGTTGGTTCATGTGATTGAGAACATCAGAGGTTCACAGAAAGGAAGAATGCTCCATCCATATTTGTGAACAAATATACTACATTTTGTGAGTGAATATGGTAGCAGATTAAGCAAATCTAAAGTCTGTAGCAGAGACAAATGAGAAGAATAATGGTTTGGTTTAGAGATTGATAACAGTGAATGGATTGAGGAGTGCATCTACATCTTCAATTGACATTTATCTTGCAGGGATGATGGTGCATATGGAAAAATTCCATACTGTTTTCATGTTTCTAGTTTTTTGAGGGTTTGATGTTCTGACTAAGTGTGAGTTGTGTTTTCTATATTGGATAGTTATGTTGTTGGGGATTTGATGTATGTATTGTAGGCACTACTTTTCTAGGGTATGTTGGCATTATGATACATATGTTGTACTTGATGGAAACCCACTCACCTCAGATGATAAATTATAGTGCAGAGAAAAGTTCACACACTTTCATGAAGAGAAAAGTTCCTTTCATGCAGAGAAAAGTTCATGCACTTTCATGCAGAGAAAAGTTCCTTTCATATAAAGAAAAGTTCACACACTTTCATGCAGAGAAAAGTTCCTTTCAAGAAGAGAAAAGTTCACGCACTTTCATGAATAGAAAAGTTCCTTTCATACAGAGAAAAGCTCATGCACTTTCATGCAGAGAAAAGTTCACGCACTTTCATGCAGAGAAAAGCACACACACATGGGAAATCTTATGGTTGGTTCATGGTATTAGTCCGACAGTTTTTGATCCTATGGTTTTGGTCCGTGGTATTTAGTCCTTGGTATTTGAACCTATGGTTTTGGGCCATGGTATCTTGTCATAAGTGTTGATCCTAAGTATTGGGTTCCTGGTATTGAATTGTTATGGTTTTCGGTCCGTGGTATTGTGAAAGGTCTAAGGCTATAAAAGAGGAAGGAGATCATTTGGCAAGGCATCTTCTGAATTATTGAATATTTGATAAAGTGCTAGATCTGGAATACTGTGATTGGGTTATGGTGTAGATTTGGATCTGAATGAAGAAGGAACCTGAGCACAAGGAGAAAGATAAGTTCTATTGATGGGTCAAAATCTTAAGGTTTGGAATAGTGGTATCTCTATATTATTTTGATCTGTGATATGTGATGCACACTTGATCTATAAATATGATAATCTGGTTTAACTAATATCTGAATGTTTGAAAGAATGAATTTATAGATCTGTACGGAGGTTCCTGAATAGTGAAGTAGCATACATCTCTCGATTTATGTTCTAGCTGCTTCTGTTTATTGCTACAATGTTCTGGGTTCAGAAGTGGGGTGTGATTACCATTATTATGATCTAGGTACAATCGCTAGAGAAGTGTTTATTTTGATTTAGTTTTGATTGGTGAAAAGGTGATTGGTTGATGCAGAAATTCTTGATGTTTGATTGATGTTATTTGTGGATCCAGTCTAAAAATTTATGAAACATGGTCCCTGGAAGGAAGAGAAGGTTGTAGTCTTCTGCAGGTGTAGCCTGCGTACTAGTATCTCAACTAGTACAAGAACTAAGGGGGTTGTAGCTCCCTTCCAGGAGAAGCTAGAAAACGAGAGAGGGTTGTAGCTCTCTGCAGGTAGCAACCCACGTACTGGTAAAGGACTGAACCAGTACAGAATCATTGTAAAAAGGAGTTTCTAATTGAAAAGATAGAGACATATTGCAGTAGGTGGTTTTCACCCACATTGGGTTTCCACCTTATATCTTGTGTTCTTGTGTGTGATTGTTTTCTGCTCTATTTTTCTGTTCCTGGTTACTGTTTATATTATCCTGATGCACAAATTAATGTTCAACATCTGTAGAACATTTTAAATTATACATCTGTATGGTATATGCAAGTTTCCTTATCTGTAGTTGCATATATACGCGATTTTCTCTAACTGAAGTAGCATATGTGTTATGGGTTTGAAAAAAAAAAAAAATTGATAAGATAATACTGATTCACCCCCCCTCTCAGTATTATTTCCAACAGAGTAGAGATAATATTGTTTGTGGCTTCTTTTATTATGGTTTTCTAAGTCTATCTTGATGTTGAGGTTTGATAGCAAAGATGAGCCTTGTTGAGAAAAGTGTCTTGGTGATCTAGTTTGAAAATGACTGAAATCAATGTCCACATAGAGTAGTCGAGGAGTGGCCTCTAGCAAATGGATGCTTTCTAACTTGGAGCATTGATTTTGTGCTAGTGTATGCTAGTAGCAGTGCTGTAGAAGTGATCACTTATTCCCAATGGTAGCTGGAATAGTTGGTGGTTTCCAACTCACTATATTTTTTGGATCGAGTCTCTTGAGTGGTGGTGGCTAGCTATTTGTATATGAGGTCAATTCTCATAGCTAGTGGTAGTGATAAATCTATGTAAAATACATATTTCTTCTTGATACATAATATAACATGTAGAGTACCAAAACAACAACAAGGGTAGTTTTTCTCTCGAAAGGGTTTCCACTAGATATACTTTTGTCTCATTTGTATGATTATTATGTTGTGAATATTTTCTCTTATGCTTGTATTGGTTTAGTTTCTCACATTATTATATGTTTATGCGATGATCTATTAATATGTTTTTGGTTAGATTAATGCATGAATCAATTGAAGTTAAAATTAGTAAAAATTTCTCATGTCACACCACTCATTCATCCTCCCTCCAGTAGTGCTCAAGGTTTATAACACATAATTGATGCTAATTTATTTTCCTTTTTTTTTACTAAAGGGACATATGCTTATACATTTTTAGTCTCAATAATACCTAATCGTACACTTCAAATTCCCTTTTATTGCAATGTTTATTTTTTTGTTGTTTCATCCTATTTTGTGTTATAAGAAAGTTGTCCTTCAATACTTTCATAACCTCTTGTTGGTTCCCTACATGGTACTCCATTTCTTGAGCCTTTGTAGTGCCTTTTATGGGTGATGTAATGGATGGAGGTTGATATCCATATTGTTCTATAACTGAATACATTTTTTATGAAGTACATAAGGATGTGTTACAAAACCATTAAGCCGAGGGAAAACATTTGAACCATTAGGTCTATATATCAAATCTAGAGAAAAAATATATCCTTCTAAATGTGCATATACAATATTATTTTTCCACTATATTGGGGATGATAGGATGAGTTGTGAGTTTATTGAGTACCCAAACAAAATATTAATCGAGTCCAAAAATTTCCAATGAAAAATAGATCTTTGTCAATTAAAAAATGATCATTGAGATTCCATGCAGCTTTTGGAAATTTTCTATGAGCATTTCTACCAATATAATTTCTTTAAAAGGATGATAGAGATATAAATAATGGGAATACATTATTAGTTAATCTACCAATACCGTACTAACATTGTTCTGTTCATATTTGGGCAATTTTTGTAATAAAACTCATTGGAACTTCTTCCCAATGTTTACCTATTATTGCTAATGGTTGTTTGAGACACCAATTATTCACTATCTATCCATTATTATATTAGAAAACCACACATTCCATTAAAAAATGTTAAACATTGTATTTAAGACATTCTTAGAAAAAAACCTTCTTGATTATGTGGTAAGTTTTCAAGGATCCTAAACATTCTCATATAGAAGAAGTGTGCAACTCCAAAAGGACATTTTGTTTGAGTTGTGAATTCTTACATAAATATAGATAACGGTTAAACAACAATAGATCATTCTTCCACATATTGTTGTCTAATGCACTTTGGTCCTCTTGTAGCTGTTGAATGATATTACATACCTTTTTATCTTGCTTCCATTCTACCATTTCTTCTTCCACCCAATTAGATTGTGAATTATAAGTAGCACATAGTAAACCTTTGATTTATTATTCTTTACTTGAAAGTGCATCTATTGCCATATTATGTTTTCCATTTTTCTAGATAATTTCAAAATTGTAACCTAGCATCTTTGTAACCCATTTTATTTCTCTTGTAAAGACAATTGTTGCTCTAATGAGGAATTGAAACTATCATGAACTAATTTTACTTCGAAGTGTCTTCCTATTAGGTAAGGAAATTATTTTTTATCCACATGTAGTATGGCCAACATTTATTTCTCATATAATTATTTTGAGCAAATTCTTTCCTTTAACTTCACTACATTTAAAGTAAAGTGGATTTAATTATTACATTGCAACTACTTCAATGCCTTGACCCAAGGCATGAAACTCCACCATAAAGTTTTTTATGAAGTCAGGTGTGGCCAAGATAGGAATGGTACATATAGCTTCCTTATTTAATAATTTTGTTAAATGTGCTACTATTTTACCATAATTCGTAAAAGACTTGCGGTAATATCTTGTCAACCCTAATAATGCTATAAGTTTATTTTTTTTTTTTGGGATTGGCCATTCCCTCATAGGTTTAATTTTTTTACGATACACTTTGACACATTCAAGAGATATAGTATGACCCAAGTACTCCACTTATTGAACCCCAAAAGGAATAATTGGAATGCTTTTCATATAGTCATTTCTATTCGAATATTTTTAAGACCATATAAACATGTTGTACATGTTATGCCTAAAATTTTCTATAAATTATTATGTCATCAAAAAATACTAATACAAATTTTCTTAGTGTGGGTTTCAAATAGAGTTCATTAAGCTTTGAAATGTTCAAGGTGTATTAGTAAGTCTAGATGGCATAACCAGATACTCATAATGACCTTCATGTTTTCTAAAAGCTATTTTGGGAATGTCTTATTTCTTCTTCCTAATTCGATGATACCCTTAATGGATATACACAAAGTAACAGAAATGTATCTATGTAATTCATATAATAATTCATCAATGAAAGGAATAGGAAAATTATCTTTGATGGTTAGTTTGTTGATTTATCTATAACTTAGACACATATGCCATGAACCATCAATTTTTTTAACCATTTTCATTACTGAATATAAAGCTCTTTGGCTAGGGCGAATGACATAAACCCTTAGAATTCCTACATTAGACATTCAATCTCTCTTCAATGCATATGGATACCCATAAGGCCTAAAATTAGGTAGTACACTTTTATGATGCAAATGAATAGCATTTTCATGGTCTTAAGTAGGTGGTAGACCCTCATGCATCTTATCAAATACATTGGAATAATTTTTTATAAGATTTTGGAGATGCATTGGAGAAGAGGTTATAGATGTTTGAATATCAAATGAACGTAATTTTGCAATTACCTCATGATGTTCCCTTTTGAGTAATTTTTCATGCTACTAAAGCTTATCACTTTAGAGGGCTTCCCTTGGATCATTCTATCCCTAATTTCCTTTCTCTATAAGGAAAATAGCATCAAAATCTATTCAAAATTAAGGGCCATTGTCCCCAATGATTATAACCATTGGACCCATAATGCAACATTGGCAACACCCACTTGGATTACAATCATGGGATTAAATATTAAAATAATCCAACATACTCAACTTAATGTTACGGAATTTCCTTCAGAAAATTATGGTATCTCCACGTTCAATGATTTCTTCAAATTATAGTGGTGCAAATAAAAATCTATCAAGAAGTTTCTCCAATTTTTAATTGGTTAAGTTATGGGAACAATCAATCAACATTGTTGCCTTTTATTTTTGATATGTCCTTATATCTATATGGATTTTGGAGTACTGATAATGGCAAATGCATGGAAAGATATTATTAAAATAGCCTCTTCTATCTCTTGATGTTATAACAGTTTCAATTCTTGATCTTGTTCATACTCACTATCTATATAGATATATATTCTTAGCATATTTATGCCCCTTACTATACTTCTTGTCACAATTGAAACATAGTCTCTTTTGTCTTCTTTCATCCAATTATTAAAGTGTTAATGTTTTCAGTTTAAGAGAGGGGGCATGATGTTCTCAATAGTTTTTAGTGAACAATTTTCTAGTATCCATACTTTGTTTTAAAATTTATTTTCTAGACTCAAAGAATTCTATATGGATCTAGCTTTAAGGAGTTTCTCCTCATGTTGGATGCTTTCCTTTAAGGTTCATTAACAAGGTATAAAAAATTATCATATTAGATGTTCTCTAGTGTGAGATTCAACTTTTTGAATTGTTGATTATGTTATGTAATTTGACCTTTTTAGTGAATATTTACCAATTTACTAAAGAATGTATTTTTATTAATATCTCAATAATGTCATATCATTTCCTCCAATAAAAAAAACATATATGAAATATAATCCTTTTTCCTTTCACATAAGTATACCATAAAAATGACATTTGATAAATATATGGATACCATGGTTAATCTTTATAACGATTCAATTTATTGTATATCAAAGTATCGCTTCATCTAGAATAACAATGTTTTAGGGTAGTTACCATCAAGCATCCTTATATAGATCTTAAAAATGAAGTTATTGTTGACATCAAGCTATGATGATGTGGAACTTGGATTGAAAAGTCATAATTATTGTTATGTGATTCAATATTTATTTTCTCCAACTGTGATAAAATTCTCCCCATGTGTGATTGAGCCTCAACACCATACTTCTCCTCATGGTCATGATTTCCTTTCGATCTCAATAATCCTTCTAGAGAGATCCTTTAAAAGAATGGTTTTTAATTATTTACTTTTCCTTATTTTTAGTCATGGTTTTTCTATATCTCTTCCTTGAAATTTTACATGTCTTCCTTGTTTTCCTTCATCCTTTGTTCCATATGTGGCACTTGACCTTCCAATTTGGATACCCATTACTATAAATATTCTTTTTCTTCATGAGTCATGCCTGAGGTTTCTATAGATTAAAGTGGTGAATTAACCTTTAAAGAAACATCAAGGGCCATATGAGTAACTAATAATTATCCACTTTTTCTCTTTATCATAAATTTTTAATCACCAAAAATAAATATTATAGTCAAAATTTATGCCAATTGTAAGTTATGTACCTTTCGAAACCATAGATTGTAGACTCTCCAGATGGCTAACCTTTGTCATATTATATATGTAAATATTAATCACATATAAATCTATTTTTTTCATGTAATACTCTTATATATCTTCTCTGCAATTCCATGAGTCAATCCCAAATATGATGTATAGAGTGAATTTTAGGTAACTTTCCAGAAACTTGTTGATTTTTGGCCTCTTTCAAAGAGAAAACTTGTATAGTGCCCCATGTGTACAATTTATTAAATATGATTTTAACATTTTTACATCAAGTACCTTAGTACCTATCCTCATATTCTCGAAATTTTAGTATCTGAATATGCTCTAGGAGAAGGCTACAACTAATCTTTCAAAAGCACTTGTTTGAAATTGATTTCATGACTCATCACAAACCCTAACTTCCATAAAGTATATATCCAAATTTATAGTGAGATAAAATCCAAAATGTTGATAATATTCACTCCAAGACCTTTACTCAATCCCTTAAAAGCTTCATTGTCATAACTATTTCATAAAAAACTTATAGTGAAAATTCCGTGATGACTCATTCAAAGCAACAAAATCTTAGGCTTGTATTCTTTGATGTCAAATGTTATGGAATATGTGCCTAAAAGGTGATAAGAAGCCAATAATTGTAGTCCAAAAAAGGAAAGATACCTCCTTTTTTAATGAACAAAATGTATGAGATAATAGATAATGATCCTAAGGGTATTTCTCCTTGGTACATATATATGAGATAAGGGTTACATATATAATCAAAGAGTACACTGAAAAGTTATACCCTACATAAAAATATTATCATATAAATGTAGTAACTCCAAATCTACAGATTAAAAAAGCGTTTTTAGTTTAACATGGGGTTTATCAAGGGCTTAACAATGTTTCTATGTACATTCTAATCAATTAGTGTTCATGAGGTTGATTGTTTTACTACCTAAAATGCGGTATCAACTACATCTTCCTAAAATTTCCTAGCTTAACTTGGCACCATTTAGCATGATCCTTTATATTTCCATCAACATCATATTTATATTTTATTCAAACCCATATTATTTAGGTGTATATGGAGTAGTATTTTAAATTTCTATACCACACTTCTTATATAATTCCAAGTCTTCGCTATTGTTTATCCTCAACACCTTAATTTTCTTCTTTATGTAATTATCCATGAAGACCTTAAACTCTTTAGATTTACGAAACACATTACATTTCCATTGGAGGAAATAAATCCATGTGTTCCTCAAGAAATCATCTATCAATGAAACATAGTACACAAATTTTATTAATGACACAATAGGCATAGGTCTAAACACACCATTGTTTATTAACTTTAAAATTCCCTTTCTACTTGTAGCATCTGTTGACAATATTACCTTATTATGTTTACTATACTTTATGAACCATGCACCTTAACTGTGAGAATAAGGCAATAGTTATAGTTTGTTTGTAAGGGGAAACATCCTTTTCTGATGAATAAAATTAATAAGACAATATAGGTTGATCGTAAGACTATGTATCCTTAGTGTATATATATATAGGAGACAAAGGGCGAAATTATAATTAAATGGTATAATGAAAGGTTTTGGATGAAAAAACAATATAACTCAATATATAGTGTTTAATAAGAGGTTTTAGGGATAACATGGGGGTATCTATGCCTTTACATGTCCATCCCCTTCAAACACGTGTTTACCTCAACACTCTACTAAATGTTAGCTTTTTTATGATTAGTTCAACTTCCCATATTACCTCTTCCATTAGAAGGTTCTTATTCGACAAGGTACTATCGACAAGGTACTCAGTAATTGATCAATTTATCAACTAATTAATACTTGTTTCCAATTCCAATGTGATTTTCCCTTCTTCATTAATCTCTACTAAAATATTTTGGACTAGGATCTTGTCACTAAATACCTTATTTAATAAACAAACATGCAAGAATAGATTTGTGTGTGAAGATGGAGGCAACTCCAATTTGTAATCCATACTTCAAATCCCATGCAACACATTATAGGGGCCATAACACTTTTGTGCTAATTTATAATCCTTATTTTGTTACTTGAGTGACATATATTCATATTCTTGTAGTCTCACAAATACCCAATCTTCCACTTCAAATTCCCCTTCACTATAATTTCGATATCCCTATTGTTTCATCCTATTTGTGCTAGAACCAAGTTTTCCTCAAATAGTTTAAGAATCTCTTATTGGTGCACTGTGTGGTCCTCCACCACTTGAGTCATTGTAGTCCCTTTCAATATTGATATGACGGATGGAGGATGATATACAAATTTGAATATATAGGAACATTTGTTATGAAGTATGGAATTATATGGTGTCCCACTATTCTCCCAAGGGAACCATTTGATCCATTGTATTTGTTTATTAGATGCAAAGAAGCATAGATATCCTTATAAATAATTATTCACAAAATAGGTTTTCTCATAAAATTAAAGATGGTAAGATGATTTGTGAACCAATTGAGTACCCAAACCATAAAATAATTCAATCTAAAAGTTCTGAGTCAAAATTGGATCTATGTAACTTACATTAATATTTAGGATTCTCTGTAGATTTTGGATTATTTCCATCAATGCTTCTACCACTACACTTGCTTTAAAAGGATGATAAAGATAGAAAAATGGGTTTACTTTTTCATTCATTCTAGCACTACCATAATGACATTATTTGCTTTATATTTTGGTAACCCTATAATAAAATCCATTGAAACATTTTCTTGACAGTGGCTTTGTATGGCCAATGGTTGTAGGATCCCTAGGGTATTCATTTCCTCTCCCTTATTATGTTGGCATACAAAAAATTTAGTGACCAAAAAATTCACATATGCTTTAAGACCATCCCCAAAAGAATATTACTTTATCCGTTTCTATGTCTTAAAGACCTATGAATGTCTTCCTATAAAAGACCCGTGTACTTCCAAAAATACTTCTTGTTTGAGTAGAGAATTATTACATAATTATATGTGATATTTATACCAATAAAACCATTTTTCACATAATTTCTCTCCTTCATTAAGGTCCTATTATACTTGCCAAATTATCTTGCATACCTTCACATATTGCTTCCGTTATATCCTTTCCTCTCTCACTAAGTTAAATTGTGGAATGGAAATAACACATAGTAAACAGTATGTGCTTTCTTCTTTTATTAAGAGTATATCTACCACAATATTTGTTTTCCCTTATTTATAGACCATTTCAAATTCCTAACCTACAATATTTCTAACCTACTTTCCTTTCTCTTGTAAATATATTCCTTTTTCCAAGAATTACATCAAACTATCATGATCAATTTCTACTTTCAGGTGCCTTCCTATTGATAACATTCCATTTTCATAGATTCATATAAGCATTTCATTTCATTTAAGTCACAATTTAAAAAATAAGTGGCATCCCTTATTACATAAAAATTCCACTAATGCCATGATATGAGGCATTGCACTCCACAATGAATGTTTTTTGTGAAATCGGGTGTGGCCAAGATGTGAATTGTATACATAACTTCTTTAAGTTTTTCAAAGTCTTTGGTTGTTTCTATAGTCCAAGAAAATGTGTATTTCCTCAATAATTTTTTTAGATGTGCTTCTATTCTACCATAATTATTGAAAAACTTCTTGTAATATCCTATCAATCCTAAGAATCCTATGGGTTTCTTCAAGGACTTAAGGATTTGACATTCCTTAGTAGGTTCAAATTTGTTATGATCCACTTTGACGCCTTCATAATATGACCCAAATATTCCATTTCTTGAACCAAAAAGGAACACTTTGAAGGATATTCATCTATTTTTTTCTCTCCCAATAGTGATAATACTTTTTCAACATGTTGTATATGATGTTCTCAAGATTCATTGTAGATTGGTATATCATCAAAAACTACTAGAATGGAAGGGTTTGCAAATATAATTTATTAACATTTGAACTATTTAGGGTTAGTTAGTGAGTACAAATTGGACAACCAAAAATTCATAATGACATTCAAGTGCTCTAAAATGTTGGACATCTAATCCAATAAGGGTTATGGTGTGGAATTTGAAACGTCATTGGAGTCCAAGAGACCACTTGGTATATGAAAACCAAGGGTCATAAGAATGTATTACAAATTTATAACATTGTGAATAATAAATTCAACACACAACTATCTTATCTCTTGCCTATTCCATGTTTGTGTTTAACATGGTATCAAAGCGGGTAAATTCTGGCACTACTATAATTTTAACCACTTATGATGTGGCCTTTCATTTCCTATTAGTTCTGTTGTATGTGCCTATTTCATTAGTGCACCTCTAACATAGAAACACTCCTTCCCTCAGTAATATATACTCTATTCTCTATTCTCCACAATGTCATATTTGTATTTCCTATGTTACCTGAATTCCTGGCATTTCATTCACTGCCCTTTTCAGAACTCTTTCAAAATTTCACCTATCAAAGTGCTAGTTGTGAAGCCTACTTGTGACAGCCAACCATAATGAGTGAATGGTGCACTAAATCTTGGATTTTGTGCGTTATTCCTGGTGATTCATGCACTGTTTTGAATTGCACATTAGTCGAGCATTAATTATTTTATATGTCTTGGTGAATGTTAAATTGAAATGTTGTGTTAATTCTAGTTTAGACGTTGTTCAAAACTCCCATATGGTGGAACTCCTGTAATATGTGGTATAACTGTTAGAATAGAACATTGGTATGTGTGTTTTGAATTCTAAGAGTTTTGAATGTTGTCGGGCTTCACCATGAGTTTCCGTCCTATGCATTGTCCTAGACCCTTGCGTTAAGCTTTGAAGCAACGCATATTGCTCCTCTACGTTGAGAAATGACTACGAATGGTGCGATTATTTTGTTGGTTGAACTTGTGACGTACAAAGGCCATATGGTATAACCCTTTGTGCTTGATTTGAGCACTGATATGTGCTTGATTTGAGCAGTGGTGTATATTTGTATTGTCAAATTCATATATTCATATATCTTGGTTTATGCTCTCCATAACTTTTGTCTCCATTCAAATTTGGTGAATGTCACTCTGTGGGTCATTGCTACATTAAAATAATTGGTTTGTAATTGAGTGGATCGTTGCAAAGACGAGTTCAGGAGTGACTTTAATATAGACTGCTACATGATGTGAAAAGAGAGACAAATTTTGCATCAGTTGAGTGGGATACAACAACAACAAAAGGATTAATATCTCTGGAGGTGAATTTCAACTTGTCAAGTTACAAGGATATTCACCGTGTGGCTGTTCATTTGTTGGAATTCTTGCTCAAAATATCCACATGACAGTGAAAACCTTTCGTATGCTCAATTCAACCATATACAATATATAATATTTTTTTATCCAATTACATATCATCACTACATTTGTTTGGGTTCTATTTTTATTGGTGCAAATTCTAGAGAACGTATATAGTTTTGAAAAAGTATATGGACATGTTGCATTCTTCTATATACCGCATATGAAGGTTGTTTTATATATTTGTTGGAGTGCATTGAATTTTTTTAGGGTTGTGTTATAATGGTAAGATACTTATGCAATTGGTTTTTATTATGTGCGTTGAACAATTTGCATTGAATTTGTTTGTGAGTTCTACATCAACGTGGAATCTAAAATTGGGAGGTGTCTTGTATAAATTTTGTGGCGTATAGGCATATCAACAATGCATTTTTGTTCTTAATATTTGGGTTTAGCACAACACTTACATTTTGTGCTAGTGGTAGCCTTTGAAACTTTTACCTTTTTGGGAGTAAAATTATTTCAATCAGTTTCCTCATCCTTTTAAAGTTTGGATTAATCAATAATCAACCAAACCATTCTTGGGGATATTAGATTATATCTACAAAATGACAAAGACAAGATAGAGTTTTTGCAAATCCAATCAGGACTACAAGGATATGAGTTACAACAACATAAGCATCATTATAAACTTGTTCTTGTTCATAACAATCCTTTTTTTAATATTGAGATAGACTCCCATCAACTGCAAAAAACAAAATAAATCAGTGAAAAAGGAGATTTTCATGCAAATGCACACATTTATCCTACACTTCCCAAACCCATTATTATACAATTGGAAGAGATTATCAAGAAAAGAAACATAATTGGTTTTGGATATTATAAGGAGGTTTCTCTTCACATTCCAAATTATTCCAATCCCATTCAATTTCAAAGTGCTAGGTTTCTTCGAGGTAACTCAAATTCAACTGCTTCTGCTCCTCCTTTGTAGTCACAAATTGTCAAGTGCCAAAATTGTGAGAAAGTTGACCATGTGAAAGATCATTTTTTTTTATCTTCAACCATATGAGCATTGTGATAAAACCAATCATCATTCAAATAGATGCTTCACAAACAAGCTTACTGCAAGAGTGAGGATTCACCTTGGATGGATTGATTCCTGGCAATGGGCTTCAATAGCCAAGAATATATTTCACTCATAACATAGAATTTGTTCTTGGGAATTAAAAAGTCCTATAGTTGAGATCTCTTCATCTTCTCACCTTGTATCTGATAGGGTGGAATTGATGCACATCTATAAGCTTCAAAGATACATCAAGTGAGTTTGAGCCACATCTTGAACTTGTTGCGTGAGGCTACAACTAGAGATAACCATACCCAGATTCAAAGTTGAGCCAGAGACAAAGAAGCCCATGAGAATTCTATTTGGTTGGTGACCTTCCTTAAACCATTATAGGTTGAGAACTCCCTTTTCAGGTTGGGGTTCTCCCAATTTTTGCAGGTTGACACCTCCATTTTCAAGGTTGATGATCTCCCTTTTCAAAACATTAGGAACACTTCCTCTAGCATTGCACTAAGTATTACAGGTTGAGACCCAAAGGTCTCCATTTTCACAACAATAGGGATCACTTCCTCTAGCAGAAGAATTCAACTTCTAGTGAGATTTGGAAGAGTTTGAGGAACTACAGTAGGTATTCAAGTGTTGGTGGTCATCCTTAAACCACCACCAATTGAGACCTTGAATTCTCCTACCTTATACCTTCATTTGAGAGAGCACATTCAACCTATTGTTGTCATGCATTGTTGTATTTTTTTTATTATAGTTGTCTTCTTAGACTCGTATATACCCCTTCGGTTTAAGCGGGGAAATCTTGGGCACCTAATTCGATAAGGGTTATGGTGTGAAATTTTAAAGGTCATTAGAGTCCAAGAGACCACTTGGTATATGAAAACCAAGGTTCATAAGAATGTAATATAAATTTATATCGTCGTGAATAGTAAATGAAGCTCACGATTATCTTATCTCTTTCTTATTCCCTGTGTGTGTTTAATATAAAGGATGTTTAAGGAATTTATTTTTCCCTCATTCGAAGTTGATGATATCTAGAATGAAGATCCAACATAGAAAATAAAATTTATCCTTGCAATTCATCACTGAAAGGAATAGGAAACCTACCTTTGATTTTCATTTTGTTGATATGTATGTAATCTAGACACATATGCCATGAACCACCCCTTTATAGAATAATCACCATTGGTAAATAGAAAGCAACCTAGCTAGGTTTAATGATGTATCCTCTAAAAATCTTGAATCAAATACTCAATATCATTATTATATGCGTATGAATACTTAAAG
This sequence comes from Pinus taeda, assembly GCA_000404065.3. Taxonomy (NCBI): domain Eukaryota; kingdom Viridiplantae; phylum Streptophyta; class Pinopsida; order Pinales; family Pinaceae; genus Pinus; species Pinus taeda. The sequence goes on from APFE030529873.1 coordinate 19,222, forward strand.
GTTGAATATTAGGTTGTAAAATTCTAGGATGTAAACTAATATCATGGTCATGATCTAAAGAAGGTGGAAGAACCTAGGAATCTCTCCAAATACCTTTAAATTATTATTGATAACTTTTTAGAGATCTAATGGAGTAGAGGATATAGATGCTTGAACATCTAATGAACACAATTTTGCAATTACACCATGGTGTCCTTTTTTTAGTAATTTTGGTGGGCTATTCAATTTTATCACTTTTCATGGTTTCCCTTATATACCTCTATGATCAATTTCCTTTCCTTTTGATGAAAATCTTATGAAAATATCTTGAAAATTACAATCTAATGTTCTCAATTATTGTAACCGTTGGAATCTTAATACAACATCAACACCACCTGTTCAGATTGTAATAATGGGAATATAAAAAAATACACCCATCTTTAATGTTAAGCTTAAGATTATGGAAATTTCCTGAGAAATTTATGGTACCTACATCTGTAATCATTGCCAAAAAATTTGGTACTGATGGATATACAATGTAATTGAGAAGTTTTCCCAATCTGTAATTGTTGACATTATGGGTACTTCCTCGATCAATCAACATTGTTACATTTTTCATTTTGATATATCCTTCTATCTTGAGGATGTGTGAGTACTTATGCGAGGTAATGCATGACAAGATATGTTGGAGTAGTCTCTTTTAAAATTATATTTTGTGACAATTCTAATTCTTAATCTTCTTCCTCTTCATAAATTATGTACAATAATTTCTTCTCATGGAATTTATGCCCGTTATTGTATTTACTATCATAGGTGAAACATATTCCCTTTTTTATTCTTTCCTCCACCTTCTAAGGTGTCAACATTCTTAGATGCGTTAGGTTAGGAGAAGAACTTAGTTACCGACCAGACGAGAAAATTACCTAGTACCTTTCTTTTGAGGTTGCAAAAAATCACTTGATTTTGAGAAATGGCAATTCAAAATAAACCCTTTTTTTGTTGCATATTTTTGGTATTTAAATTTTTTTATGTATCAAATATGAACAATTTTTTTAAATGTTAGTGATTAAAATGCTGATTTTGAAAAGTGATGATGCAGCGTCAACACATTTTTTTAGAGCGCTTATTTTCTAC
>APFE030529878.1:0-13785 GCA_000404065.3 Pinus taeda
CTCCTCAAAAATGAGGTAGGGATACTTAGGTTTCCATTGTGAAGATTATCCAGTAGACAATTTGGGAGGACCCTCTTTTGTGGCATCCTCTTTATCTTTTCCTTTACCTTTGTTCCTTCCTTTCGAGGATTTTTCTGCTGTGGTAGATTGGACAGTGTGGACCTCTGAGGTTTTACCAGGGCCAGGCAGATTTTGAGATGAACTATTAGGAGCAACATTCGAGACTGAATTCTATTTGGAGGAAGTTTTAGCATGGGTCTAGAATACTGAACCAATAACTCCATTGAGAGGATGAACAACTGCTGACTTTGATGTTGTGGGATCAGATGATGGTCGTGGAGCATTGGGTAAAAACTTGTATAATGTTCCAGACTAAGAGTAAACCAGATCCAAGTACTGGGCATGGCCAATGGCTTTCTCTTCAATCACACATCCACCCATAGCTATATCGTGAGAAATCAGGGCTACGAATGATTTGGTAAACCATTTAGCGAGCAACTGATCAACTATCTCAAATTTGATCAGGTGACATCTACATCTCCATTCATGGATATGATCAGAGATGTGCGTTGCAGTGTCTTGCTTAAGTGAGGTGAGAAAATAGGTGCCAGTTTCATAGCAAACTAACAGCTAAAAATGTGTGAGGAAAGCCATGGCTAACGAATCAAAGTAATCGAAAGTACTTCGAGGTAGATCGATGTACCAGAGGTGATATGTCATCACATGGGCTTGAGGATATTCTTAAGCTTTTCCAATGAACTTTGGGTAATCACCTAATATCTTGGACAACACTGGAGGCCAGTACGGCAAATGAAGGATCGGATCATTTGTAAGGCGCGATACATCTAACAACTCAAGTGTAGCCAAGAAAGGTAACTGAGTGTTATAAGGCGTGGGAGGTTAATAATCAGGCCCAAAGGGAGGAGCCCATCCCTACTACCATCCTTGTTGGTAAGGATTTTGGTCGCACAGTGGGGAATTTTGGCCATATGGAATCTTAGGTTGCCCCAACTGCGGATTACCTTGACCATAGGGAGGATTCTAACCTTGAATACCTTGAAACTATCTAAGCAAAGGTTGTTGATAGGAAACGTATGGGTTAATAGGTTGTTCAGTCTGTTGACCTTCGACATATGGATATGGGATCTGTTGTCTTGGAATATAGGGCTGATGAACCTGTTGTCCCTGAATAAGAGGGTTATGGACTTGTAGTCCTTGGGCATAAGGTTGATACGCTTGTTGCCCTTGGACGTAGGGGTTTTGTACCTAGTGCCCTTGGCTGGCAAGATTCTGAACCTATTGACCTAGGATAAGAAGATTTTGGGCCTGTTGTTGCAGGACTTCACCTTAACCCTGCCCCTGCAAAGGTTGACCTTGTTGATATGTATACAAGGGTTCCTACTACCCTGATTGGTTTTGATGCTGCAAGGGTTGACCTTGCAGTTGAAAAATTTGTCGCTAAGGTTGCAGAGGTTGGCCTTGTGAGGGTCTGAGTTGAGAGGTATGTGGACCATATTGCATTTGTTGCTGCATGGCTTGCTACAACTACTGTAAGGATTGACCTTGCAGTTTTTGTAGGAGACCTTGCTGTGGAATAATTTACCCTTGCTGTTGCGTGGAGAGCCCTTGTTACAACAAAGGTTGCCCTTGTGGTAACAAAGGTTTTCCTGGTTGTTGCAAAGGTTGTCCTTATTATTACAAGGGTACTTGAACAGTGCCTGGGAAATTATGAAATTGAATTTGGTCGTAGCCAAGCTAGATGTATTGCCTAGATTGGAGGGTGTAAGGTTGATTAACCAATCCTTGGGAGCTGTATGGAATGTAAGGATTTTGGTATTGGACCTAAGCCCCATAGGGCTGTTGATACTGAACATTTTTCGATCCAGGCGGACCAATGGGATTCTAAACCTGTTGGTACTGGACATTTCTTGATCCAGCAGGGTCAGCAGGGTTATAAAAAATACCAGAAAGGGGCTGGTTTATACCAAGCATGTGAGCTTGTGAGCTGCTTACATTAGTGGCACTTGACACTATGGAGACATTCGGGTTCTGACCCCCAGGTGATGGAACAATCTAGCCACTAACTAATGGGACAGAAGAACTTACGAAGATAATCTTTGAAACTACTGGTTATCACTGACATGTAATTGGGATCGATGATACAAGAGTATTCGGAATGGTGGGTTGCACCGAGACTGAAGTAACATCCTGTTGGGAAGTCGTGTTTGTGACAAACAAACCTGACGTAGCCCTGATGCTTGATGCCCATACAAGATTATGGTAGAGTGATGAGGTACTAGGTATGCCTGAAACTAAGTGCCCCAAAGACACATAGCTGGGTGGCAAGCTAGCAGGTATACCTTCCAAATAAGGGAAACCCTCGGGAGGAAACCGTAATTGCAATTCTTCCCCCTCAACAGTGTCTGGAGTAGAAACTTTGGACTCATCTGAAGATGTGACTGGAGCATTGCCTTTGGGTTCCATGTTTGAAAACAAGCGACGATGAATGGATGAACTGTAAGGATGCCGCGGTGATATCTCAATAACGTCAAATAGAGGGTTCAGAGGATGGATAACTAGTCCAAGCTAACCGTTAGTGGTTGGCGAGTTCTTTGGAGTTCAAACGAGATTGTCCAGAGATTCCAGGCCAAGATCAGCAGATGACCTTGAATCGAAAGTAGGTGGAGGATGAGATGACAATGGTTGAACACTCAAAACAATTGTGAGTTGAAAATTTTGGTCCTCAAGTGACTTTGATAACTCATGAAACACCTCCTCAGACAATCTTTCAAATGGAGGAGAGGAAGAGGAATTCGGTGAGCCAGATGGTTCAGCCATGATGACTTTGTCTTAGTTGACAGAACAAATAACTTCAAGGATTTAAAATGTCCTTTTAAGGGAACTCACGATTTGGTTGAAGAGGGTAACAGGATGTTTTGGATCATGGACAATCAATTATTAAGACACATGAAATACTGATGTTCTTTCATTTTTTAAGAGTCGAGAAAGAAAAAAAGATGACTCTATCACTTTTAATTGGAAACGAGCTCGAAAGGATAAGTGCTTGAATGATCTTTCAAATTTAATGAGTCAAAAATATCAAATGACTACTCTAGATGATCTAGGTAAACAGGGTTACTAAGCAACCGTGAATCACAAAATACCTCCTGGCAAACCAAGAAGTACGAGCAATCAATCTCCCTGAATGTTGTGTTTGGTGTATCACGTTTGCAAGGAGGATGACTCGACTTCCTAGGGATAAAGGGATTGCAGCCTAGTGTGGTCTCCCATTATATACTCATTGGTACAGGGAGCACAAACTTGTACTAGCACTATCTAATGCCAAAGATAACAACAACTACTAGGTTTAAAGACGTCGGAACACACCTCTAGCCTAGACCTTCTAGATATGATCGTTAATGTCAAATGCACCTTAGGTTAATTGAATTCTTTTTAGAGTTGATCTTGAGTTAAGTTTCAATTTTCAGGTCTTTGCAATGCTACTTGAAAAACCTAAAATGCAACTAAATGGGACAAGGCCCTTTCAATTCGATGAAATGCCTACACTAGAGAGGGTAGAAACTACTCAATCAAATGCAAAAAAAACAAGCAACTGAAAACAAAATGATCTTTCACTACTTCACTTTTTCAAAAAATAAACTAATGAAAAATGCATTCCAATTCCTAATTTCTTAACAAGAACTTATCTATTATTCCTTTCAAAATGAAAACAAATTCTCTTCCTTATTTCAAATGTTGATGCAATTCTATTCCTTAAAATATCCAAATTATTATAAGGTAATGATGCAACAAGTTAGAATTTCATACTTTCTCATGAAACAACGAAATAGATTTTTCGCATACAATCTTTCAATGAAAAAGCTTTTCAGACAATAAGCTCTTCAAGTAGATGAAAACATGAAAGGAGAAAATCATTCAGATCAATGAAATGCTAACTTTACCAAACACAAGACCATCAATGTAATCTATGCCGGAAAGAAAACTTCAAGCTAGTAAATGAAACTTTTTCAAACTTGTGAAAAAGAGATCAAAGTCATAAAAAAGACCAAAAAAACAAATGCGAGGAGCAAACACACCCACAACTAGACTCAATGAGTCCACAAGTTCCTAAATGGGCAACTAACTAGATGCCCCAGTGTCGCTGGCCACTCAATGATTCAATCAATCAAATAGAAAGATGACTAGCCAACAAGAAAGAAAAACCAAATGAAAAGTAGCTTTCTAATTAGGGAGAAAACAGTCAAATAGGCTCATGGGGTCAAAAACACAAGAGCATAACACACTGGCTAAGATTGGGGTCAAGCCCTAATCTTCACTTATAGGAATTGTCATGACTGCCTAACTGACAAAAAGCACCAGAGGCTGGTCGACACGATTGTTCCTCAGAAATTTGCACTGGTCGGTGCGACTGTCAGTGAATTAAGCACGTTTCCTAAGGTAACTAAGGAAAAATAATTAAAAAATCAAAACAGGGACCAAATTTGGTACTATGAATTTTGGACTTAGGCCAATAAGCAGGAGAAAAGAGAAAGAACCAAAGGGAAAATGTGAAAGTAGAAAAGTTCTCATGAAATCATGAAATCCAAAACAAACAAAATATGGGATTCCCTACCAGGGCCACCAATTTGTGGTGGCATAAAATTATAAGTGCAGACATGAACGAATTCCTCTATCTCGTTAATGGGTCTAGCCACAACAGCTACATTCTATGGAAGATTTCCTCAGGTTAGAATCAATCAAGAGGGCCTACCTCTTGGTTGCTTATTCTTCTTGATGATCTCCTCACTTGCTCATCCCAGCAATCTCTCGCTTCCTTCCTCAAGCTCCTAAAACAAGTAAACAACAACAGCACACAAACATAATAATAGACAAATTGCAATTCAACCTACTTAATGAGTCAAGAAGCATTAAGACATGGATATGTAATATTACAAAACATGTAGGAAATCAATTGATAGTTGCATATATTAATATCAATGAGAGATTACAACCATTTGTCTTGACGTCGTAGTCTTCCTCTAACAAGACCAGGTTCCCACGCACTTCTGCTAGCATTCCATGAGGGCTTCAAGCAACAATAGTTTAAAGGCTCTTCCTTTTAGGCTTCACTGCAAACCAAACACACTTCTCCCTCACAAAACTAGATGGCTACAACTAGTGGTAGCTCACTTGTCTAATCCAAGATAGTATACTCCCACTCAGCCAAAACTGTAACTATAACTAGTTTGTGCTTGGGAAGAAGGGAGGTTTATATAGGAAATATGGATGGGAGATGGATCCTCTTCTCATGGGAGAAGGACATATCCCTTGAGGTAGTTCCATCATTATAGGTGAAAGGAGCGCAAACTATCATCCTTGACCCCATCCAGCCAAACCATTTACCAGGATTCTGTTATGGAGCTTCTAGAGTTGGAAGTGTCAACTCTAATTTAAAAAACTTTCCATGACAAGATCAACATGACTGGCACACAACTCAGGTGCACTGGTCAGCATGGGGAATAGTGAAAATCTCTGCACATCAGCATGGGGGAGACAAAGGCCATTAAAGTCGGTCTTTTAAATTGGGCAAAATAGAAGTTTGAGGGGAAATGGTGCAAAAGGGAAATGATCTGCTCATGAAGAGGGGCATAATGGGGAGTTTCTACATGAAGGCAAAGCATGTGGGGTTCACTGTAGAGGTCCTCTAGGATAAAGGAATGGGGAGTACAAGGACAATGACAAAATGATGTGTAACATGCACCAATTCATACTTTATAGCATTCCTACACCAATTCAGATTTTACAGCATTGTTGCACCAATTCAGTTCTACAACAACATTCCTACACCAATTTGGGGCTTTCATACATTAACACATTTATGGGAAATTATGAAAGAGGTTTTGTTCAAAATGTTGTTTGAACACTTCGACATCAGGCAGGATACACCGACATCTTCCAGATAATGTTTAGGGCTAAAGTCCAAGAATATGGTCAAACTGTTTCTAGAAGCCAAAGGTTGTTAACAACGTATTCTTCCTACGACTGTTCTGGTGAATACTTCATGACTTAGTACCAGTTGTTGTAAACCATAAATCAATTTGAATATATTTGTTTTGGCTTAGAATTGTTGCATAATTTTAAATTTAGATGGGCTAATAACTTTTGATCTAAATATACTGGAGGCATTTCTATTTGGTAAACTGTAGATCAATTTGAATCCACTCAACAATTGAGTCTCCTTTTTTTTTGGTTCAATATTAGTTTGTGATTCTAAAAACTATCTGTGCTATGTAATTGTGGATCCGAATCACTGGGAGGTAACATTATTATAAATGTGAAGATTGTATACTATCATAGAGATCCAACATTGTATTTGGTAAATCACATTTTTGTATAAGAGGAGGATCGATTTCGGTCTGCAAGGAAAGGAGGAGCCTGTACTCCCAGTGGGATGATCCCTAGACAGGACCACTAGAGCCCAGCGCTGCATTGTCCAGCCATGATTTAATAGGATTGAACAATAATCTAAACTGGCATTCAATTTTGTGTTTGTATCTCTCCTCAATGATTCTGATATTGTGATTTAATTGCTGCAAGGGCAATGAGCTAGGTGGTTGGGCCCAGTACCCAGTCCATTGCCCCTAACTTCTTAGCATTCCTTTTTCTGCATGTTACTTTGCATGGTGTGAGTGTGATTTAAGATAGCTTTGCAATTTCATTTCATAGTTATGATTCATGCTTTGATCATTGGATTTTCAATTGCATTCCATGATTTCTTTTTCATTGTTATCACTATTTAATTTCAATGATATCGTTTCTCTCTTGGCATGTATTTTCATGAAGGCTGAGTTGATGTAGATAGAATATAGGAAGTGAATGTTTTTAATACCCTAATCTTATTTGCTCCATAACAAGGATATTATGGTTTACTAAGAATTGTGGTTGATTAAACTCATGACTTCCTTAAAACTATTTGAGATACAAGACTCATTCCTACACTATGAAGAGAAACATTTGTTCTTCAAATTTTAATAATTAAATTCTGGGATCAACTTGAGGAGAAATTGCAACCTCGTATTCTATTTGGAAAAGTGAGAAAGCTCATGGAATTCCTTCATTATAATTGAACATTGCACATATCATAGAGAATATTTCGATGTTGCAGAGAAAGTATTTAATGATTTTTTAAGATTAGGGTGAACATCAAAAATGTATTTATCTTATTTCCTTCTATTGCACACTTTCCTTACAACTGAAATATTGATTTTTCCTTAGACAAGCAGTGCATATATTGTCTATATTGTTTTAAAATCATTCAAATTAGTTAGAATGAAGTTTCTATTTTAATTTCATGCTTTTCTTCTTTGAAACATAGTAGTAATATTTTAAGAGGTTTTTTCATTATTTATTTCTTGAATCAATTTCTTTTGAATGGGACCTACATTCCCTTTTGTTGACATTATGATATAGGTTTTGCCTATGGCACAGGTGTTGTCCTTGATGGTAACTCACTCAAATGGCAGATCAATAGTTCAGGCTATCAGAATGAAGGAAATTAAGTTATACGCAATTTCCTCTTAGAAAAGTCATGTATATACGTGGGATCACCAATAAAAAGGCGCGTATACATATGTACGCACTTTCATGCAGAGAAGAACACGTGCGTGTGGGAAATTCTATGTTTGGTCTATGGTATTTAGTCCGAAATATTTGAACCTATGGTTTTGGTCCTTGGTATTGCATACAAAGTGTTGAACCCTGGTATTGGGTCCCTAGTATTGGTTTTCAATGGTTTTGGACCATGGTTAAGAAAGGCCTAAGACTATAAAAAGGGAAGGAGATCATTTGGCAAGGGCAATTGGTTCAAGGATTGAATATCTGAAGAAGAGCAATATCGGGAACATTGTGATTGGTTTATGGTGCATTGCTGAATCTAATTCAAGGAGGAACCTAAGCGCTAAAAGATAGATAAGTTATATTGATCGTAAGGCTTAAATAGGAGTATCATTGTATGGTTTTGATCGGTTATGATTAGATCTCCAAATTTGAAAAAACAAACTGGGTATAATTAATGTTTGAAACTTGAAAAGAGAAAATTTCCTAGTATAGATCTGTATGTAGGTTCCGCACATCAGAGGCGAGTATACACGCAGGTTTGGTGAAGTAAGACAACGTATACGCTAGTTGGCATTGATACAACTGCGTATGTACACAGGTTTCTACATATTGAAGTAGTGTACGTTTCATGAAATATGCTTTAGCTAGTTCTGTTTATTGTTGCAGTGTTCTAGGTTCAGAATTGGTGTCTGGTTAATGTTACTATTTTCTGGTTACAACATTCTGAGAAGTGTTTGGTTGATTCTATATCAGGTTGTACAAAGGAGATTGATTGTTGCATATATACTTGATGTATGATTGATGTTATTCATGGATCCAATCTGAAAATTTATGGAACGTGATCCCTAGAAGAAAAGAGAAGGTTGTAGCCTTTTGCAGGTAGCAGCCTACGTACTAGTACGTCAGCTAGTACAAGAGCTAAAGGGGGTTGTAGCTCCCTTCCAGGTGAAGCTGGAGAATGAGAGAAGGTTGTAGCCTTTTGCAGGTAGTAGCCTACGTACTGGTATAAGACTGCACCAGTACAAAATTATTGTAAAAAGAAGTTTCTAATTAAAAGAAGATAGAGACAATTTGTAGCAGGTGGTTTTCACCCACATTGGGTTTCCACCTTATATCTTTTGTTCTTGTGTGTGAATGTCTGCACTGTTTTTCTATTCCTGATTGATGTCTATATGGTTTTGACACACAGATTTAAGATTAACATCTGAAGAATAATTCAATTACAAGTCCGTGAGTTATATGTTGTTTTATTTAACTGAATTTGCGTATATACGCTAGTTTATTTATCTCAAGTAGTGTATACAAATCTGTATATGAATTGAAAAATAATTGACTTGATAATAGTGATTCACCCCTCCCTCTCGGTATTATTTCCAATAATTGGTATCAGAGCAGGTCCTTTAGAAGAAGAAGAAGCTTGACCACTTGAAGGAAGATCTATCATCATGAGCAACTACAAATGAGAGGCATCCATCAGGACACCAATTTTTGATGGGAGCAACTTCGTCTATTGGAAGGTAAGAACCACAGCCTATCTTCAATCTCTTGGTATAGAAGTTTGGGATATTGTGCAAACAGGATATACATTTCCATCTGCAACTCCTACAGATACGTTTGGTAAGAAGCAGTATGAAAAAAATGCAAAGGTTGTCAATACTCTATTAGGTAGTTTATCTCAATCAGGATTTGTCAAGGTTATGCAGCTCAAAACTGCAAAAGAAATATGGGACAAGATCGTTTTGAGCTATGAAGGAGATGAGCAGGAAAAATGAGCAAAACTACAAACTCTTAGAATTCAATATGAAAGTCTCAGAATGCATAATGATGAAAGTCTGGCTCACTATTTCCTACGTATAAATGAGATTGTAAATTGTATGAAAAACTTGGGTGAAGAAATAAAAGAATTTGTTTTGGTTGAAAAGGTTCTAAGTCTTTGTCTTCTAAGTTTGATTCAAAAGTTTCTACCATAGAAGAAAAACAGAATCTACAGAGTCTTACCATGTCCCAGCTGCATGGAATTCTAACTGCTTACGAAATGAGAAAAGGGGGAGCATCAGATAGGAGAGAAGTTGCATTCAAAGCCTCAGGAAAAGGAGATTACAATGAGTCAGGATATATGTCTGAAGAAGAAGAAGAATCAAACTTTGTCAAGAACCTTCAATGGGGAACTAGAGGATTCATAGGTAAGATGCCTTTCAAATGCTTTGCTTGTGGAAGAGTCGGTCACTATGCTACAAAGTGTCCTCATAAAGATAAACTAGACAAAGGTAAGGAACCTGTGAAATGGAACAAAAAATAGAATGTAAGTAAGAAGAGCTATTATACACATGAAGACAATGATGGACTTTCAAATAGTGATGAAGATGAACAAGGTAATGATGATAGACTTTTTATGGCTTTTGAAGATGATGACTTCTTGGATGCTATAAATGAAGAAGATCTCTATGAAGAACTTTCTAAACTCAAAATTTGTTTAGAAGAAAAGAACATGATTATAGACACTTTGAAATTCCAACTTGCTGAAAGAGATAAACACAATGAAGAGTTATAATGTGAAATTGTGGGACTTAGAAAAGAAATAGAGAAAACAAAAGCTCTTAATCTTAGATTTGCTAAAGGATCTAAAACTTTAGATGAGATTATCAAAGTGCAGTGTTCTCCTCTAATCAAGACAGGTCTCGGATATTCTGAAGAAACATCTCAAGCATAGAAGCAAGCTCAAAAGCCATCCACCTCCAAAAGTTATCTTGATGCAGCAAGGAGAAGTGAACAGGTTGACAATCGTCAACAAAAGCATAATGCAGATTACCAAGTAAATCAGGGACCATTTGCTTCAAGAATGAGCAAAAATTACCATGTAAATCGAGGGCAATATACTTTAAGGATAAACAGAAGCTTCAATCGACCACATGTAAATCATTCTTTCTCAAGAATGGATGTCAATGGAAACTACAGTCAATTGGGTGGTAGGTTTGATAATCGTGGGAATTTCTTCAATGGCCAATGTTTCTCTTCTCATAACTTTGGTCATAAAGCTACTGAATGTGTTGCCTACAAGACCATCATGACTAGGGAAGCTCAAAAACAAAGAAGTATGTCTAGAATCATGAAAATGGCCTACAATAACTTCTCTTCTCTTGAAAATGAAATAGAATGCCCTATTTGTAAAAACTTTGGTCATGAAGATTCTGAATGCAGGAGTAGGTTTCGGTAAACAACTCAGAAGGAGCCAGCTTCATTGAGTCCCAAAACATGGAAAAAGAAAGAACCACAACCAGAAAGATGTGGGATAGCCTTATATGCAGAAGGATAGGAAAATCAATGGTACATTGACAGTGGATACTCGAAACATATGACAGGTGATAAAGAAAAACTTCAGTCATATACTTCCTTAGAAAGGGAAAAGAAGGTCTCATTTGGAAATGACACCCCTGCATTCACAAAAGGTAAAGGTTTTGCTCGTTTGAAAAAGAAGGTCAAATCTGGAAATGTTATGTATGTTGATGGCTTAAAGCATAATCTATTGAGTGTCAGTCAAATGTGCGATCAAGGAACTGAGGTAGTATTTCGATCAAATGGATGTATTGTTCATGAGCTTGACACAGGAAAAACAGTGATCAAAGGCATAAGAACTCCAAATAATTTATACATATTCAAAGAAGGAGAACAACAATGCTATCTAAGCAAGAATGATGAACACTGGCTATGGCACAGAAGATTGGGGCATCTTAGCTTCTCTTAGATAAGGAAAGCATGCAAATATCAGGCGGTTCATGATCTCCCTGAAATTTGAATTCTAGACAATACAATATGCAAATCATGTCAGTTGGGTAAACAAACCGAAGCTAGTTACCCTGAAAAGGAAGGATCAGCTAGTAGGCCACTCGAACTTGTTCATACTGATGTATGTGGTCCAACTAGGAAAAGGTCACCTAGAGGAGAAGAATACTTTATATTGTTTATTGACGACTTTTCCAGGATGTGTTGGATAGGACTTATGAAGCATAAAGATAAAGCTTTTGAAAAGTTCAAATCGTTCAAAGCCGTGGTGGAAAATGAATTAGATTGCGGAATCAAATGCCTCAAGTCAGATTGAGGAGGGGAATTAACTTCAGATGAATTTTTCAATTTTTGTGAAGAACATGGAATAAGAAAGGAATTTTCTGTTGCAAGGACTCCTCAACGAAATGGAGTAGCGGAAAGGATGAATAGAATGGTTCAACAAATGGCTCGTGCTATGCTTGACGAATCTGGAACTCCCGCAAACTTCTGGGGTGAAGCCGCATTTGCTGCAGTTACTATTCTTAACAAGACAAATGTCCAGGTGAATAGCACTGAAACCCCTCATGAACTTTGGTATGATAAGACTCCCACCGTAGAATAGTTCAAAATTTTTGGAAGCAAATGGTACATTAAGAAGACCGATGAAAATCTTGGCAAGTTTGAACCTAGAGAAGATGAAGGCATTCTACTTTGCTACTCTCCCCACAACAAAGCATATAAGTGTTACAATAAAAGACTTGGAAAATTTGTTGAAAGCATTGATGTAGTGATTGATGAAGAAGGAAACTCTCCTAGACAGGTAAAATCTGAAAATCTCGAAGATGATGAAGACTATCCATCAACATCAAATCAAATTCTTGACGAAGAAGAAACTCATGAGGCACTAGAAGAACAGATAAGGATAGAAGAAAAGACTCCATCTAGATACGTTTAGAAGAATCATCCAGAAACCCAAATCTTGGGGCAGAAATGGGCACGTGTACAAACAAGAAGAATCATTTCAGAAGCTTCAAGCTATCTAGCATTTCTATCCTCCATCGAACCACAAAATGTAAAAGAGGCATGCAAAGGTGAATGTTGGGTCAAGACCATGGAGGAATAACTTGAACAGATTGAAAAGAATAACACTTGGGAGTTGGTTCCTAGATCAACATATAAGAAGGGACAAAATGGATTTTCAAAAATAAGTTGAATGAAAATGGAGAGGTGGTTAGAAACAAGGCAAGACTTGTTTGTAAAGGGTATGCGCAACAAGAAGGTGTAGACTTTGAAGAAACTTTTGCACCAGTTGCTAGACTTGAGTCTATAAGAATGTTCCTTACTCTCTCTAGCTTTTAGAAGTTCAAAGTATTTCAGATGGACATGAAATGTGCCTTTCTGAATGGAGACTTGGATGAAGAAGTGTATATTGAGCAAACAGATGGGTTTATCCTCAGAAATGATCCAAAACTTGTATGTAGACTAAAAAAGGCTCTCTATGGCCTTAAACAAGCTCTAAGAGCTTGGTATTATCAGTTGGATAAGTACCTTCATCAACAAGGTTTTTTGAAAGGATCAACAGATATCAATCTATATATAAAAATTGACAAGGATGAATTGCTAATACTTGTTGTGTATGTTGATGATGTCATTTTTGGTAGCAATGAGGAAGTCATGAGTTAAAACTTTGGTGATGCAAAAGGAATTTGAAATCTATCTGCTTGGTGAGCTCACATATTTTCTTGGTTTACAAGTTCAACAAAACAAAGATGGTATTTTTCTATCACAAACCAAGTATCTCAAGCAGATCTTGAAGAAATATGGGATAGAGGATTCGAAACCAATATGTACCCCTATCGTAACAGGATGCAACCTCAGCACAAATGATGAATCAGTAGCTATACATCAACCAACCTATAGATCCATGGTTGGTAGTCTGCTCTATCTAACAGGTACCTAACCAGACATTATCCATATACATGGAATATTTTAGAAGAAGGCCTTGAACTCTATCTTTAAAACAGCTTGGTGAAGCGTTTTGTCGATGACACTAATATAAAATGGACCCATGGTAGAGCAGAACTCGACATGTTTTTCAATCACCTTAACTCCATCTCCCTTGATATAAAATTCACAATGGAGCTTGAAGAAAATTGGAGCATTCCTTTCTTGGACATTCTCATCATCAGAAAAGATGATGGCTCTTTGGGCCATAAGGTTTACAGAAAGGCAACTCACACAGAGAGTTACCTTCATGCGGACTCCCACCATCACCCAGCACAAAAGCTTGGCGTCCTGAACACTCTTGCCATTAGAGCCCTCCGAATCTCTGACCCAGAGCATATAATCGAAGAGAAGAAGCATTTAGTTTCAACTTTCAAAAATTTGGGCTACAAGGATCATGAG
>APFE030529886.1:0-12886 GCA_000404065.3 Pinus taeda
TCCGAGAAAGAAGGCAGCCGGAAAGGTATAGCCCATCTGCTTTCTGTTCAAACTTTGCTTTGTCTGTTACTGATGATGATCCCAGAACTGTGAAGGAAGCAGTGGATTCAGAGGATGGAAAACTCTGGAAAGAGGCCATGGTTGATGAAATGGCATCTTTGCACAAAACTGAGGCTTGGGATCTGATGGAGTTGTCGGCTGGAAGGAAACCCATTGGCAGCAAATGGGTGTCTAAAAAGAAGACAAATGCAGAAGGGAAGGTGGAGAAATACAAAGGTAGATTGGTGGCAAAAGGTTATTCCTAGGTGTCGGGAATTGATTTTGGTGATATTTTTTCTCCTGTTGCCAAGGTAACTTCTATTAGATTACTTTTATTTGTTGCTGCTACTTTTGATTTTGAGGTAGAACAGATGGATGTGAAGACAACATTTCTTCATGGGGATTTGGAAGAGGAAATCTACATGAAGCAACCTGAAGGCTTTGCGGTGAAGGGTCAGAAAGAATTGGTATGCAAGTTAAATAAGTCTCTGAATGGGTTAAAACAGTCACCAAGGATGTGGTATCAGAAATTTGACACTTATACAGAGACTTGGCTTCACCAGAAGCAAAGCAGATCACTGTGTGTATTTTAAATTAATTGGTGACCGTGTTATTTATCTAGTCTTGTATGTGGATGATATGTTGCTGGTTGGAAATTACAAAGAAATTATACAGGATTTGAAGACCCAATTGTCCTCCAAATTCGACATGAAAGATCTCGGTGCTGCAAACTATATTTTGGGCATGGAAATTAAAAGAGATCGGGCAAAGAGGAAGCTCTGGTTAAACCAGAGGAAGTATGTCGAGACAACACTGCAGAGGTTTAATATGCAGGATAGTAAACCGGTGAAGGTTCCTATCCTGTAGGTGTGAGGTTATCTGTTGAACAGTGTCCCAAGACACAAGAAGAGGAAGAGGACATGTCCCGTGTTCCATATGCAAGTGCAGTCGGTAGCTTGATGTATGCCATGGTCTGTACTAGACCAGACATTGCACATGCAGTGGGAGTATTGAGCAGGTTTATGTCAAAACCAGGGAAGGAGCACTGGACAACAGTGAAGCGGGTTTTCAGGTATTTGCGTGGCACTAGTGATTATGGTTTGTGCTACCAAGGAAGACCAGGATTGGACAGAGTGTTGGATATCCGTGGCTTTGTTGATGCAGACTGGGCTGGAGATCTGGATCAGAGAAGATCTACAAGTGGGTATGTGTTTAACCTATTTGGAGGTGCAGTCAGTTGGATGAGTAAGAAACAATCTGTAGTGGCACTATCAAGTACAGAGGTAGAATACATGGCAGCCACTCATGCAAGCAAGGAAGCAGTTTCGTTGCAGAGATTGTGTTCAAACATGGGGTTAGTACAGCGAGCTATAAGGATAGACTGTGGCGACCAAAGTGCAATTTTCTTGGCAAAGAACCCTGCTTATCATTCAAAGACAAAGCACATTGATGTTCAGTATCACTTTGTGAGGGATATGATAGAAGACAAAAGGTGTTGTTGGTAAAGGTGGACACTTTGAAGAATACTGCAGATGCATCGACAAAATCTGTGAGCTCTGAGAAGTTCTCTTGGTGTAGAGAAACAATGGGCATTTCAGGGCTGGGAAAATGACTAAGCTCTCCTGTGGCCCCCTATGGAAAGAAAAAAACAAGTGGGAGATTGTTGGGTTCTGTTATATTCTTTCCACAACTAACCTACATAGTGAACCAGGGGGTTAGAGGGGGGGTGGAGCCCCCCCTTCATTGCGCAGCGGGGGGGTCACAACGGGGGCGGTAGCCCCCCTTGTCTAGGGGGTTTGAGGGGGGCAAGTAGCCCCCCTTTACGGGGTTCGGGGCAGTGCCCCGGGAAAATTTTTTTTTGGACCCTATTTTAGGTTGGGCGAACCTACCTATGGTTTTCAGTCCATGGTTTTGGACGCAATGGTTTTTGGTCCATGGTATTGGATGCTTCGGCATGTATAAATATGTATTGTAACATTGAAAGGAACATAATGAAAAATCAAGCTGGTAGTCTCGGTTTTGAGATCCAGTGGGAAATCTCTGTGTATATGTGTTTTATGTGTTATGCTCTCGCATTTTTGTTTTTCCTGTGATTTAGAATTCGTATGCAGGTAATTTCTGTACGGGGTTAAAACCTACAGTATCCACCTCATCTCTTCTCATAGATAAGCTACCATCGCCCTAGCTGGTTTATTTCCATTACTGTTTGTAAGCATATTTTAGTATTTTACATTAATGAAATGAAGTATTATGTCCGCTACATATTTGTGTTTATGGTTATCTCTGTAATTTGTTGCATTCCTGTCTAAGTCCGGTTCATCATCCTTAACAGAAGAACCAGGACTTTACGTCGAGGAAATGTGGAATACCTTCGAGTGGGTTTCAAGGAGATGCACCCTTGCAAGGCAAAACGGTTAGAAAAAGAAAGAGTGAGGGAACAATTCCCTCACTTGCCAATTAACTAATAAATATTTTGGTGGTCCAAAAGCTCCTCAACGGGGATGATTGATCTAGGTGGATCTCCAAACACTAGTGGTATGGAAAAGGCTCAAAATTCGAAGTGGCGAAAAGATGATGAACATGATATCAGATCAAAGTGCTCGTCGCCCTAATTCCAACAATGCAAATGAAACTCCAATCCGAGTCCAGTTGAAGGAGATAGAGGCAATCAAAGTTGGGTTTACTTTTTGATGACTCGGCAAGATTAATTAAGGCACAGTTTGGAATTTTTCTGGCGGACAGAATCCGGCCAACTCTAGCCAGATTCTTGCTGAAATCATTGCCAGGTTAAAACGACTCCTTCAGTCAAAAAAATGGGTTTTCAAAAATGTGCAGTTTGTTTTATATATGAAAAAATATATATAAAAAAGGGTGGAGGGCCACTAACCCCGCCACCCCAACTCTTATCAGCATGTAACAATATAATATATATGGTGGAGGGGCGGGCTATGAGCCCCATGCCCTCTCAAGGAAAGCAACAACAAATGGGGTGGGCAACCATGACACCGCCACCCCACAACCCACACCTCAACACCATTATTCAAAGTATGTAATAGGTGGTGGGCTGACCCTTGGGGCATGGACCCAACCACACCCAAAGAAATGCGCCAATCACTCATTACAGAAGCCAACAGGAGGTAGGTATGTGGGGCCGCCACCTAAGGCTGGCCCAGCCCAATTCATAATGTAAAAAAAAAAGGGATTTGCTATGTAAAAAAGGAGGAGGCAGGGTTTGACTGCCCGAACTCCCCCATATTAACTGGATCTTCCACCAACGCACCACAACTAACTTATTGAGAAATCTACCCACGTTTATTATTTAAATGTAGTTTATCAGTGTGCCCAAGGGCAGGAGGCAATGCACGCAGTTTGAGGCAGAATTTTGCAGGAGGGCCGAATTTTCACTTTGTCAGATTTTGACAAATTTTATATGGGTTCAAGATTTCTCAATGACACGAACGCAATGGTGCTATCCATTTCTCCATCAGAGTTCTGCATTATTCAACCATTTTTCAGTATGGAGGTATAAAACTCCTTTTTGTAATTGATGCTTGTACTCTTCTTTCTCATGCCATTTAATGAATGAAGGCCTCCCCATTGATCGAGCAGGGCTCGGAATTGTGGTCAAAGTTGGACGAACTTCGTTATCAAGTATTGTTGTCTTCTTTCATGCTTTATGTGTTTCTCCTCTTCTCTCATGTGCACACTAAGTTTTTTATGTTAAGCTACAATTTATGCATGTAATTCTTTAACACATCTATAAGAAAAAGAGTTTGGATCAACTAGTGCCTCACCATTGTAACTTTGTATTTGGATCTTTCACCTAATATTGAATCTCGTTGAGCCCACATACTTTCAAGCTTGTATCGTGGATATTTTGAGACTATTCTTTGGATGTTTGCGGCATATGTTATATTCATATGTACTAACGAAATTGAACTACTTCATTGATTTTGGTACTTATCTTGTTGAGCATGTTTGTATTTGTTTCCACATCATCATGTGGAATGTAATGTTGTATTTTCAAGAAAAGGACAAAATGTAATGTGTGGAAGTTCAAGAGTCATATGTGGAATATGAAATTCACATAGCCATATATGGACAAAAGAGTCTTTATAAGAAGTCCAAAAGTAATTTAGATAAGTCCAAAGGACATACTAGAAGTCCAAGAATCATGAGGGTAGTCCAAGCTGAGTCGTAAGGAAATGAAAGGTCATTCCTCTTGTTATAAAAGCAACCTCATAACACAAGTAAAGGGCTTTTGGAGGCTTAGCCTTTAGATAGTCTTGGCTTCTCTAACTTCGCATAGGAGGGAAGACTATTCTCTGGAGAAGTAAGAAGTGAATCAATGTTACATTACTAGAACTACTGCCTCACCATTGTAACTATGTATTTGGACCTTTCACCTAATATTGAATCTCATTGAGCCCACATACTTTCATGCTTGTAGCGTGGATGTTTTGAGACTATTCTTTGGATGTTTGTGGTATATGTTATATTCATATGTACTAAGGAAATTTAACTACTTCATTGATTTTGGTACTTATCTTATTGATTGTGTGTTGTATTTGTTTCCACATCATCATGTGGAATGTAATGTTATATTTTCAAGAAAAGGAAAAATGTAATGGGTGGAAGTTCAAGAGTCATATGTAGAATATGAAATTCACATAGCCATATATGGACAAAAGAGTCTTTAGGAGAAGTCCAAAAGTCATTTATATAAGTCCAAAGGACATACTAGAAGTCCAAGAGTCGTGAGGGTAGCCCAAGCTGAGTCATGAGGAGATGAAATGTCATTCCTCTTGCTATAAAAGAAACCTCATAACACAAGAAAATGGCTTTTGGAGGCTTAGCCTTTGGAGAGCTAGTCTTGGTTTCTTAACTTGGCATAGGAAGAAAAACTATTCTTTGAGAAGTATGAAGTGAATCAATGTTACATTACTAGAACTAGTGCCTCACCATTGTAACTATGTGTTTGGATCTTTCACCTAATTTTGAATGTCATTGAGCCCACATAATTTCATGCTTGTATCATGGATGTTTTGAGACTATTCTTTCTATGTTTGCGGTATATGTTATATTCATATGTGCTAAACAAATTTAACTACTTCATTGATTTTGGTACTTATCTTGTTGAATGTGTGTTGCATTTGTTTCCACGACATCATGTGGAATGTAATGTTGTATTTTCAAGAAAAGGAAAAAATGTAATGTGTGTAAGTTAAAGAGTCATATGTGGAATATGAAATTCACAGTCATATATGGACAAAATAATGTTTAGGAGAAGGCCAAAAGTCATTTAGATATGTACGAAGGACATACTAGAAGTCCAAGAGTAATGAGGGTAGTTCAAGCTGAGTCATGAGGAGATGATAGGTCATTCCTCTTGTTATAAAATCAACCTCATAACACAAGCAAAGGGATTTTAGAGGCTTAGCCTTTAGAGAGTTGGTCTTGGCTTCTCTAACCTGGAATAGGAGGGAAAACTATTCCTTGGAGAAGTAAGAAGTGAATCAATGTTACATTACTAGAACTAGTGCCTCACCATTGTAACTGTGTATTTGGATCTTTCACCTAATATTGAATCTTAATGATCCCACACACTTTCATGCTTCTATTGTGGATTTTTTGATACTATTATTTGGATTTTTGCAGTATATGTTATATTCTTATGTATTAAGGAAATTGAACTACTTCATTGATTTTGGTACTTATCTTGTTGAATGTGCGTTGTATTTGTTTTCATGAATCATTGTTATATTCTAAACTATTTTACATGTTAATCAACGAATCTTTACTTGCTCTCATGTGCCTCTTTTGGGATAGTACTATTACTTCCTTCCAGAGAGTCACTCTTGTATCCCTCTTGTGAAGGTCTCCATTTACACTTTGCAATTGGTGCTACACAATGTCAGCTTACTTACTTGTTCAAGGGTTATGTATATAGTCTCTTATGTTATTATTTGAAACCAAGTCAAAACTTTAAGTTATGGTGTCGAGTTTGATAGTCTATATGGGGATCCTACTCCAAACAATATGAGGTCAAATTGGGGCATCACATTGGGGAGATCAATTGTATGTTCATGTGTGATTGATTTCTTATTCTCTGTTATGTGTGTTCTATTTGACCTTGCTCAAAATCGGTTAAGCTTACGCAAGTTTGTTGTAGAAGTAGATCTAGTATTTTTCTTTAGTATATTGCATTATCAGGGGATCTACAGTGAGAATTTCTACACAAGATTTAAAAAAAGGAAATGCATGCATGTGTGTGAAGTGAGGCGTCGCATTAGCGACTGTTGATGCAAAAATAGTACCATACATGTGACAACATTGAGATGTGAACGAAAGCTAAAACGATGCTTCTACAAGCTAACATAAATAAAAAAGAAAATAAGTTCTCATTGAAATCAAGCAGACAATACTCACACAAAGAGAAAAACAAAAGTGACAGAAACGTAGTGCAAGACAAGAAAAGAAGACTTACCTTGAAATAGCTAATGTGAAAGTGTTGAATACTCTTAGATGCAATGTGGGATGTCAGAGTTGCAAGGTTGATGTGAGGAATGAGCTCTGCGGTGTTTGGTTGATGAGTTTTCATAAGATCAAGCTTATGACGTGCATGCCACAAATCTAGGAAAAACGACACTTGGCGAGATGTTTCTAAAATGAGCTTTTCATATAACCTCCAGCTGCTAAAAATAGATCCCTAGATCTAAGGATTCCTTTTGCATGCTACCTTGGGAAAAGAAGTCCATGCATACAAATCAGTTTTTCTTGGTCCCAGAGGGAACCGATCATCCTAAAGGCACATACATCGGTCTGCGATCTTGGGATGAAAATTTGTGTAATTCGTGGGCTGAGCTAGGGTACCTATCCTAGAGGTATTACACAATTTCTAGAGGGATGGAAGGTTCCCCTCCGAAATTGCGCAATTTTCTGAGGGAATCCTGATAGACTGATTTGCGCAATTATTGAGCTCAGCAGGCTGGCCAAATGATTTGCATAATTTCTGGAGGGAAGGCTAGTTCCCCTCTAGAATTGCGCAATTTTCTGGGGGAGCTGCTTGGCCAACACGTGGTCTAAGTCCAGAAAGACAACCTATGAGGGGAGTGAAACAAACTGACATGCAAAGGCTGACAAGACACTGAGAAATATTTGAAGCCTATATGCTTGATGGTGCAAGACATGCTACTGAGGATGGTTGATAGGGAGGCTCCAAAACGAAGCTAAGGAAAAATTTTGGAAGGTGTTTGTAGCTACTACAACACTACCCTACCTACGATAAGGAAATCTATGTCATTATGCACACTATGAAGAAGTGGAAGCACTATCTAATGGGAAAGGAGACAATAATCCACATGGATCACCAGCCATTATAGTACCTACAAGCCCAGAATAAGCTACAAAATACCAAGCATTACAAGTGGATGGGATTTTTATAATAGTTTCATTTGGTGATCAAGTATAAGAAGGGAATCGTAACAAATTTGGCCGATATGCTTTTAAGTCCACCCGCATCAAATATTATAGATTTGGGGACTCTTATGCGCATAGAGCCATTCACCCATGATGCATACATAAGGGCATATTCAGAGGATGAGGACTTCAAGGAGGTGTATCAATAGTTACAGAGTAATAGTCATGTGCATAATAGTGACAACACCATTGACTACCATCTCTAGGATGGGTTACTCTACAGGCTGGATAAGTTATGTATTCTTAAACTTGAGCATTTGTAGATGATTAGAGAGGCTCACACCTCCACGGTTGCAAGGCACTTTGGTGTAGGGAAGACTATGGCTAACTTGTAGAGGTATGTATTGGCCCAAGATGCAAGAAAAAGTAGCTAGGTTCATAAGAGGATGCATGATTTGTTGTACCAGTAAGCCTAGCAATAGGAAACAAGATCAATATCATCCTTTACCTATAGCTACTCGTCCTTGGGAAAAAATTTCCATGGAATTTGTGGGAGGTTTACCGACGACCAGGAAGGGACAAGATTACCTGTTTGTGGTAGTTGACAGGTATAGAAAGATGTGTATTTTGATGCCCTGACAATCAGTGGAAAAGAAGCAGCAAACTTGTTATTTGGACAGGTCTTGGGTACACTTTCGGATACAAAGGAGAATCATTTCAAATAGGGATACAAGATTTCTCAGTGCATTCAGGACTACATTTTGGGAGACGATGGACACAAAGTTGAAATAAGGATAGTATGGGTTTGTAGTATCATTTTGATAACCAAGTTGAGTACTAGTTGGCCTCAGAATCAATTGATGTGGGTGGAAAAACGAGTAAGATGTACTTGTGCCATGATACGAGTTAACACGTGAAGAGTCTAGGTGAGGATAAGGGTAGGAGGAATTGGGCCCCCTCTGTGGTTGGCCATAACTGATAGACCCTTGCAGATATGGTGAAGGTTCTAGGTAAGATATTATCCAAATACACCATATACAATGTGAGATTCCCCTATTGAAGAAGAAGCACCAAGGCAAGGGACATTAGGGAGAATAGTATAGGCATAACCCAATTAGGTGTAGATTAGATCAAACAATAAAGCCTTCTGGATGGCTTCTTCGGTTTGAGGGAAACAAGATGTGATATATTTACCAATTGGAGTGCAAAGAGATCATAGGATCCAATCCATATAGGCTCAGTCTTTGAATTTAGGAGTTTTAAATAAGCTTCGCCTTCTATGCCATTTTTAAACATGATCAGAAAGATGAGTCATAGAGGTTTGAAAAATGAGGTCAAAAGTTTAGTAATAATGTCAAAACGATTAGGTAACTAGAATTAAGATAAGAAGGCATCGACAAGGTTCACAAACATTGAATGAGATGCATGGGGTTTATCAACATACCATTTTGCAATAACATTGGTGAGGGTGTGTTGAAAGAGATGTAGATGTGTGGAATCCTCCATTATGGAGTTCGAGGAACACCACATATGAAAATATTGAATGTGGTTGTTGAGATCCTCTCCAAATTTCCCTTAAAATTTGGGAATATCATATAGGAGCTTCATTGACATAGATGACTAATTAGGATCGTGGTGAAGAGGACCAATAATTAGCTAGTTCAAATTAGGAATACTCAAACTGAACATATAGGGAAGCAACAATTGATTGATAGTCATAACTTGTGAGGTTCCAATGTTACCTCCTCAAATCAAAATTCCAAATTTAATAGAAGTATAAAATAGTAGCTAATGCTACAAAAAATTAGTGTATTATAGAAATAAATATAAGACTTGCAACATAGCAAAACCCCATTTAATGTGGTGGAGGTGTACTTCGAACCCGAAAGTGGTATTTTTAATACTACTAAAGTATGGAATATGAGAATATCAATTCCTTAACTAGAATTACATGATAAGTAACAACCCTCATAAAAAAACATACATATCCAGAATGGAGAGAAAAATAGAAAAAATAGAGGAAAACAATGCAACATAGCTCTCTAACATATTTCTATGTTATAATGCAATTTTTTTTACTATTCTTGCATTGTCCATCACAAGTTTCCCTCTAAAAAGTGTGTTAGGTTTGTAGAAGATATCACACTTTGGTTGTATTATCATGCTCATGCTTCCACCAAACATTACGCATTATCACTATAGCCTTATCACATACATCTTAATTAACCTCAATAATTCGTCACATTAAGATAATTTAAAAGTATATTTAAAAAAAAAAGACTAGTACAATAATGTAAACTAAATAGTTGGTAAATGTTGATAGGTATCAATCCATGGCAAGTATCAAAACACTAAAAACAAAATACATGTGATGATGCCCAAACTAGAAAGACAAAGTAATTAACTAAGCTATAACTTCTTTTTAAACTATTATTACTATTAATTATAAAAAGACATAATAAAAGCTAAGCCATATTATTAAAGATGGAGATTCTTAACTCGTGAATATCTTTTTTGATGCCAACATGAGCCAATACCATGGCTTATCAATACCACATACCCAATATGACACGTTGTTATGACATTTTCTTTCATTAATTTATTTGAGATAAATCACTTAAAAGAGAATAATTAAGTTGGATATAGATCTTAGCACTTGAAAATTTCTTTCATGAAGGTTAAATTTCCACTGTCAATGTAATAATTTCTAATAATAAAAAACATGTCTATTGAGATAATCATAATGATAATGAAAAGAAAACTTTAATAAGAAAAATTTCCATAATAATTTGTTACATTAAGATAATTTAAAAGTATATTTAAAAAAAAGGACTAGTACAATCATATAAACTAAATAGTTTGTAAACGATGATAGGTATCAATCCATGGTAACTATCAAAACACTTAAAACAAAATGGGTTATCTTTAGTGCTACTTTTTGGAAGTTTTTTTGGTAGATTTTTCCTGTCTAATTTCTCTAAAATCTGGCAAGAATTCATTGAAATCAAAAACTTGATGGGTAACCCATACACAATAGAAGTGTCCTATGGTTTTTCAAGGTGTTGAATCCATATATACAGTCAAAAAACTAGTTTAAATAACACAAATTAAAATTTCCCCTCAAATTTTTCCGTCGGATTCCAGCACCGGAAACTCCAAAAATTCGCACTAAAGACAACTCCAAAACAAAATACTTGTCATGATGCCCTAACTAGAAAAAGACAAAGTAATTAACTAAGCTATAACTTCATTTTAAACTATTATTATTATTAATTATAAAAACAAATAATAAAAGCTAAGCAGTATTCTTAAAGATGAAGATTCTTAACTTGTGAATAGCTTTTGTGATACTAACTCTGAGCCAATACCATGGCTTATCAATACCACATACCCAATATGACACGTTGCTATGAAATTTTCTTGCATTAATTTATTTGAGATAAATAACTTAAAAGAGCATAATTAAGCTGGAGATAGATCTTAGCACTTGCAATTTTACTTCATGAAGGTTAAATATCCATTGTCCATGTAATAATTTATCGTAATAAAAAACATGTCTATTGAGATAATCATAATGATAATGAAAAGAAAACTTGAATAACCATAATTTCCATGTACTTTATCTATAATTAGGTAATAACCGGCATAGATCCATAAAAAAGAAGTTTGCGCCTCGAGAGATTTGATCCCTATCGACACTTGATAGATTTGGGGTTAAGATAGATCTAGGCTAGTTTTAGTCGTGCATAGTCATATAAAATTTGTTGAACATCTAATTATTTTGATCATTTTAAATATGTTAAATATGTCTAATATTAATTTCGTCAATTTAATTTTAAACTTGCTTAGTTACCTTAGTTTGTTGAGATGAGAGAGACTGTTAGTAATTTGAATAATAAAAAATTGATGAAATAAAAATTTTGAGGAAGCGTAAGTAGTAACAGAAGATCTAGTCATTGATCGATACCCATATCCACCGACAACAAAGAAATAAAGGGCATATACAACAATTTACGAGGTTTATTTAGCAACACCAATAATTGTAGCACTACCAACATTAGCAGATCTAGCCAAATAAGCAACTTAAGATCCAAAACATCCCAAGCATCCAAACAAGCATACCGAGCCAACATTCAGCATGAATATCCCCTTCTTCCTCAATCAATCCCATAAGCTCAAACCATAAGCTAACCCAATAAGATAGAACTAATACATCCTAAGATGAAGCCCCTAAGTCCAGAGTGATTAGTGAACATGATTGGTGGTCATGTAGTGTTAAAAGAAAGATAATGCACATTATGGTAGAATGGGAGAGAGATAAAACTAAGTGTTAAGTTATTCGATGAAAAATGCACTAAAGAATATATAAGTGTGGAGAATTAAAGGCTTGTGTTTAGTGTAAATTTTAACTAATAGTAAGATAAATTAGTAATCAGAGAGTACAACAGTGCATATGCACTAATATGAGAGCACTGTGGTGGATGCACATACATGAGGAGAGCACATGCGTAAGAAGATGCACTACTAAAGATCAGAGGTGAACTTGACATAAAAAAAGGAGATCCATATGTAAGAACATGAGAGAATATGATAATGTTGTGTTTGAACAAAATGTGGCTTGTTGAAATGGTCAAAGGATCCATGATATAAGAGTGAAAACCATGGATGATTCAGTTCACGTGGTAATAGAGAAAATAAATTATAAATACTGAGTTAAACTTTGTAGCAAGTTCCTAACCTATCTATATGGACTGACCAAGAGAACTATAGCAGAACATATATCGAAGGTTAAACCAATCGAAATAATGTAGGGCCATGAATCCCACCCCAAATCTAAAGTTGGTACTAAGATGCTTCAAGAAGAGGTAACATGGAAACCAATTAATGAGGACATGATTTCCTCAATTTTTATGTGATCTTAAATTATTTCTAAGCCTATATAAGGTATAGCACGTCAAAAGGATGATATTCCTCATGTGTGTAGTCAACAAGATTGTTTTATTTAATAGTGGTTCCTTGCAAGTGTGGCAGGGGGCGGCTAGTGCCATTATGAAATCATGTTGATAAGTTGTTAGTTTGTATGAGGTCATATCCTATATGTTAGGATATTCCGACACATAGGAAATAGTTAAGTTCAACTTGGTCTAGTATAGAGTTAGGTATAGAGTTAGGTAAAGTGTGTTTCTTTACCGCTGTACATTTTGTAACTTACAATCCGACGGTCACGATATGTAGTGATCCGACGGTTCATTCTCTCCTCGGTATTACCGACACTTGATCCGTGGCTTGACACCCGATTGGTCCATGAATTCTATTTAAAGCGCATGGAGGGTCATTTGTAGGTTAACCGTGCATGAGAGAAGCTTATGTAAATTTTCATTCTTTTATTAATAAATTGCCTGTAGTAGCCACGTTGGCGCAGGCCGTG
>APFE030529902.1:5649-18838 GCA_000404065.3 Pinus taeda
TGCACTAGCCAAGATACTAGTACGTAGGTGCTAGCCTACAAAAGGCTACAACCTTCTCTTTCTTCCAGGGACCACGTTTCATAAATTTTTCAAACTGAATTCATGAACATCAATCAAGAATTTCTGCATCAAACAATCTCATTTTCACCAATTAGCACTGAATCAAGTAGACACTTCTCTGACAGCTATATCCAAATCACAGTAACTGTAACCACACACCAAAACTAAACCCAGAACAAAAATTAATATCATTCAAGCTTAAAGATTAAGACCCATCAATAGAACTTATCCTTCTCCTTGTGCTCAGGTTCCTTCTTTATTCAGATCCAGATCTGCACCATAACCCAATCACAGTATTCCAGATCTAGCATTTATCAATATTCTAATAACAATTCAGATGATGCTTTGCCAAATGATCTCCTTCCCCTTTTATAGTCTTAGGCCTTTCACAATACCACAGTCCAAAACCATAATAACACAATACGAGGAACCCAATACTTGGGATCAACACTTTTGGATGCAATACCATGAACCAAAACCATAGGATCAAAAAACTTTCGGACCAATACCATGAACCAACCATGAAAGTGCGTGAACTCTTCTCCACATGAAATAAATTTTTTCTCCACATAAAAGTGCATGAAATTTTCTCCGCATGAAGTAAAATTTTTCTCCACATAAAAGTGCGTAAAGCTTTCTCCACATGAAATAAACTTTTTCTCCACATAAAAGTGCGTAAAGCTTTCTCCACATGAAATAAACTTTTTCTCCACATAAAAGTGCGTGAACTTTTTTTTTTACATGAAATAAACTTTTCTCCACATAAAAGTGCGTGAACGTTTTCTCCACATGAAATAAACTTTTCTCCGCATAAAAGTGCGTGAACTTTTCTCTACATGAAATAAACTTTTATCTTCATGAAAGTGCGTGAACTTTGCTGCACTATAATTTATCATCTGAGATGAGTGGGTTGCCATCAAGTACAACATATGTATCATAATGTCAACGAGAAGTATACTTCAGAACATATGAGGATCATTTCTTAATAATGATAAGGATGATATTTCCATCCCTTCCAAAGAGAAGATCATTACTAAGTTATCATGGTATCAAAATACCCCCCTTTTACATCCCCATGCAAGTGAAGAACCTTTAAATTCATGTTGTGTAAATGATGTTTAGACATTTCATTTGTGGAGTAAAGAAGCTACATAAGACAACAATTATTTACAGCCTTTCTTGTGAGGCTTGACATCAATAGATTTATAATTCCAATCAGATTTTGTAGGAAAGGCCATGTACAATTGCGAAGACTAGAGTTGCCTTATTTTCTGGTATACACTTGACCATTCTCACCATAAAAAAATATATCAATCTAAACTAGTGTTTGGCATACCTATTAATATGCATGGGAAGCTAGAAGAATGGATTTCCCAATCTGCTCTTTTGCAGTGTTTCCTTCCAATTCCTCTACTGATGCAACGCCAAAAATTATATCTAGTGCTTGTAAATTGACTAAGAAAGGAGCTAGATTCAAGATAAAAATAATTTGGGCAAGAGGACCTAATTGTTGGACAATGGATTTACAGATTATGAGGAAACAAATTTAGAAACACGCCTCAAGTACTTTAGCGTCACAAATAGCAAAAGAGAGTAGGAACTAGAAAGAACATATGGAACTTGTTCCTCTATTGATCGTGGGGAGGTTAAAGTCTTGTCAAATTAAGGGAGTAAAGTGGTTGATTTCTTTGTGGCAAAATGGGCTCAATCGAATTCTGGTAGACCAAATGGGTGGAAAGACAGTGCAAACTATTGGTCTCCTTGCTCATCTAAAGGGGATGATCATCCATGGGCCCTTTTTAATAGTTTCTCCTCTTTATACTCTCAGAATGGAATCAATAGATGGGGTTTTAGATCTCTGCAAGTATTGATTTTCTTTTGTCTTTCCCCCATTCTTATTCTTATGAATGTAAAACTTTTGAGGGTATATTTGCAGGCTTGTTGCAAGCATAAATGTTATGACCTATCATGGATCCAAAATTAAGCAACAAGACCTAAGGAAAATCGACATGCCTCAGAAAGTTTGAGGGTCCAACATTCCCTATTATTGTCACTTCTTACAGGGGCTTTGAATGATAAAAAGGCATATATGTTGTGATTAAGGTGTCTTGTAGCACTTTCTATTTCAAGCTAGTAGCCAGCAATGTGTATTACCCTTTTCAACCCTAACTATCAATGTCATATTCAAACCCTTTCCACAATAAAGGATGATCCATGCTCCCCATAAAATATTCTCAAACTAGGTGAGAAAATCATGAAGAAATTGGTCGTCCTTGGGTGACAAGATATCTAAGTAACCAAGAGTACCAATGAAATCGATGCAAAGTGCACAAGAGAGAAAGACCTATAATAGAATTCTAAAGTAAGCTATGCACACATACATCTCCTTTAGGGATTTTTGTAAGTCTGAACTGTTGAGAAATGGCAACAAGAAAATCCATTTTAAATTTGTCCTTGAATTTAAATTGAGAATTAAAATGGAATTATATTCTCATAGCAACTTGTAATAGTTAAGTTAAGTTGACTTAGTTATCTTAGGAAATTGGAGTTGGAAGTCTATCAGTAGTCATGTAAGTGTGATCCCTAAGTTTTAGGGGTCCAGATTGAGTTTATTTGAGTTGTAAATAGATAGCTCAGTTTGACTAAGTTATAGGAAATTTAAACTAGTTCTAACTGTTTGTTGAACTAATAGAGGATTAGTATTCAGTTGGTGCACTGGTGCATCCACAGGTGCTACTCCATCTAACTGAATATTTTCTCATCGGAAACTCATGAATGTTAGTTCTGAGAAAGACCCATTTGAGACTAAAGTGCAGGGACATTGTACTATCAGTTGTACGATTTACCGAGTTGTACAGATCATGCATGAAATCATGAAAGGACCTAGATTTGGATTGCACAGTGATGGAAGCATGAATTCCCAATTAAATATGGGGTATTCATCGTAGGAATTTTGCAAGGAAATATGAGCTTGGCAGGCAACAAAAATTGGCGAAGTGTTGGCTAATAGCGAGCTTGTGAGGTAGAGAGTTGAACATACTTGTGTGGAATTGTTCTAGTGAGAACAAGCTCTGTATTTTCACTCATATTTATGATTAATGTAATACTGATAGGTGGGGTTTTAAGCAGTGGCTTTCCCCATAAAATTTTATTATGTTATGTGCTATAGATTGTCTTCCTCTTGCTATTATTGTTTTCATCTATTTATTGTCTTCCACTAGTTGAAAGTAGAAGTAGATTATTGTCTTTTGTTTTAGTACATTACATAAGTTGTGAATATACAGGAAAATTTACATGTTATCGGAGTTTAAGACAGTATACTAGAGGAGATTTTGAAGTTTTGAGTTTGGGGTTACTAGTGAAATTCAAATTTGCAATACATACTTCGGGATCGATAAATGGCTTTTTATTGTTTGAGGCTCGAGTATGCCTTGGAAGGAACCTCAAATTATATAGCCTAGAAGGATAGGATGGAGGTAGTTTTGGAGGATAATGGCCTTAAGGAATTCATTGATCAAGACATTCTTAAGCCAGGGACATCATATGCACAGAACCTAGTCGAATGGAATAAGTGTGTGGCGAAGGCGAGGCAGATAATCCTTGAGGGAGTTCGAGGCCACATTGTCTCGAGTCTCCATGGGAAGGAAACTCTGTATGCTATGTGGAAAGCATTGGCAGACTCATTATAGAATAGCAGTGGCCATAGGAAGTTGGCACTGAAAGACAAACTTCAAAAAATATGGATGGAGAAAGGTGAGACAATTCCAAGATACTTGACCAAGTTCACAACCTATTTTGATGAGCTTGGAAGTGTTGGAATAACCATTGTCGAGGATGATATGGTGAGCCTAGCTCTCCTAGGCCTTCCTAAGAGTTGGAATAGCTATCAGGACTGTGCGAATGGAGGGGAGAAGCTGCCAGACTAGGGGTGTGGTTGGATTTGATTCAAGAGGAGATCAGAAAAAAACACCAAACATGGTTCCTCATCAAAGACTGATGATGAGGAAAATTATGCCTTAGCAGGTAATGAAAATAAGGTGAAATGGAAGGCATCCCATTCTAAATCGGATTCTTTCCATGGAGGTGAGAAGAAAGACATTTCAAAAGTTAGTTGCTTTCATTGTCATGAGCTGGGACATTTTGCTACAAATTATCTAATCAAGAAGTCTAAGAAGCCCTCAAGACGAGAGGGGGGTGAGGCTTTGGCCTTTCAATTTGAATTAAACTTTTCCCTCATTGCATACATGGTTTCATCAATGATGGGAAGTGTATGATACTTAGACAGTGGAGCTTCATTCCACATGACTGGAGAAATGGAGTTATTCAGTAACCTGGAGGAGAAGGATCTCCAAATTCATATTGATATGGGTGATGACGGGAGGTATAGTGCTACTGGATTAGGAACGTTTACTTTTCATAGGGAGAAGGGTGCTCCTCTCACCTTAAAGGATGTTATGTATGTGCATGGGTTGAAGAAGAACTTGGTATTCATTTCCATGCTTGAGGATAGAGTTTATGATGTGATTTTCTTGAAAGGAAAGGTGTTCCTTTGATACATAGCTACGGTTCAAGTAAAGAAGATATGGATTCGGGCAAAGAATCTCTATAAGCTAGAGGTATAGGATTCTGTTTCTTTGAGCACGAAAGAAGAGATCATGTAGATCTAAGATGTTGGCAAGTTGTGGCATAGTTAATTGGGTCACTTGCATCATGGGGCTTTGAAAATATTGCAGTAGATTTCTACCGGTTTTTCCAAAGGTACGTTAGAGCAAGTTGATACATGCAAGGGGTGTACTTTGGGTAAATACACCAAGTCTTACTTTCATGATAGAGACAGTCAAGTAGAGATTATTCTAAAGTGAGTCTACTCAGATGTGTCTAGACCATTATCGATGGTATCCATGGCCAAACACAGGTATTATGTTATCTTTGTTGATGATTTTTCTCGTAAATGCTAGATATTTTTCATGCAGAAAAATGATCAAACTTTCACAAAGTTTTGTGATTTTAAGGCATTGGTCGAGAAAGAGTCTTGAAAGAAGGTTAATTATCTATGGAGTGATAATGGTGGTGAGTATGCCTCAAATCAGTTTAATAACTTATGTGTGGTAGAAGGGATTAAACAGGAGTTGACGAAACCCAATAACCCCCAGTGGAATGGGGTGTTCAAGAGGAAGAACAAAAGCATTTTAGGGGTAGTGAGGAAAATTTTGCATGTTCAGCGCCTCCCAATACACTTTTCGGCTGAGGCATGCAACACAGTGGTTTATGTTCAGAATCGTAGTCTGCATCAAATACTTGGGATGAAGACACCAGAGGAGGCTTTCTCCAGTAAGAGGCCAGTTGTCGGTCACTTCAGGATTGTTAGGTCATCGATATATTGCAATGTGACCAAAGATGCATGGAATAATCTTGAGACAACAATATAGTTGGGGATATTTGTGGGGTACACGGATACACCTCACAACTATCAAGTGTACTTTCAGACCAGCAAGATGATAGTGGTTCACAGGGATGTTAGATTCGATGAGCAGAAGGCCATGTGAGTTTCCCTTGAGAGGAAGCCTGAGCTACATGTGGACAAATTGATTTGAATTAGCCACATGCAGATGATCCAGGAGTGGAGATATCCACTCAAGAAAAGTCTTCCACAGATGGGAGAAAGTGCACCAGAGAGGCTAACAGATTGTTGTTGAATGCTAGAGAGAATGTGGGAGCACCCACATCATAGCACAAGAAAATGAGGTCACCTGAGAGGTACAATATATACATGGCTCTTATGAGCGGATGTGTTGTGACAGATCCATATTCCTTTGAGGAAGTATTACAACAGCCGATTTGGGTTGATAACATGGTGGAGGAGTATAACTCCATAGCTCATAACAGTGTTTAGGATGTGGTCCTAAGACCAAAGGACAAGTTAGTGGTGTGCTTCTGATGATTTTACAAGGTTCACTGTAGAGGTTCTCCAAGATCAAGGAACAGGGAGTATAGGGATAGTGACAAAATGTTGTGTAATAGATGCCCCCTAAAGCGTGAAGGTTGAGCAGGAGTGAGGGATGAAATGCTTTATAAATCAGTATGGGGAACCGGCCTATCATTGGAAAACCTACAAGCAAGTACAAATACATATACATAAATTGAGATGTCTGTCAAATGATACATGAATCATGACATGGACACAGTCATCTAGATAATGATCATTTAAATGGATCCAGGTATGGGCGCAGCCATCCGTTAAAGAGGATCATAATGAAACCGAGGTATGGTTGCACCCATCCAATAATGAGAAGGATCACATATGATAACTCATGGTCTGGTCGCAGCTAACCATCTGAAAGAGACATGCATATAGTCATAACCATGTCACACCACTTCGAAACCTAGACTTGTGTGATCTAAGTCCAGGGTCTTGCACTCCAACAGGACCCAATCAAGGTACAGATCCTAGCATGTGAATAGATGCGTTGACGTTGAACACGCTAGAAAGTCGCTTGATTACCAATCAATGATGTAAATTGTTAACAAGCATGAGAGAAACCACCAACAATGACTACGGTCCTCAAGGTACTATCAGCACAATCCAGGGAATGTGAATATAGGAACTGAAGTCGAACACCTGTAAAATCACTCAAACGAAAGCCAATGATGTAGACTTGTCATCGAGTGCGGAAAACTTGCCATTAGAGCAAGGTACTGGAAGGGAGTCTCTTGATTAACTTCCCAGATAATGAGCTGAAGTCGACCGGAAGCAACCATGTCGAAGGAGGGCCATAATGTATTCCACATCATCAACACGAGACAAAGGGATGCAAAATGATTTTGGATGATACAAAGAATTAGGGGTAAGTGTAACTGCAGAAGGACAACACTTGAACGTATCAGCGACATGACTAGAAGTTTGGTAGATTTTGGATCCATAGGATCGCTGGTCATGAAGACGTGGAAGAGATAAAATGGAAGGAAAAAATGAACGGCTCAACCCAAGAAGGCCAACGATAAAAAGGAGGATATCCCATCCCAACACGAAGCAGAAAGTGTCATGTTCAAGAGTGAGTTACCGACACAACTGATTAGATTTCCAAATTTTCCCCCACTATTCCTAGCAGGTACCCCAATTATTTTTTAATCGTAAGATTGAAGGGGATAGCATAATATTGCACTGTAAGTTCATCCTTCGAATGAATATGACCTAGAAAGTTTAACGAGCCTTAGGAAGGAGAAGCTCATGTTCATCATGGTGACAAATCCGATGTCTTTTAATATTTTAACAAGTCCAACAAAGGTGTAACTTGGGATCTTTTTCATGTTTAGAGAGCTTGAAAAAGACAAGGAAAAGAAAACTCCACATGGTCCCTTTTCATACATTTGTGTCTCTCAATCCCAAAAGGGTAGAAAATGATACTTAAGTGAACCTCTTGACAATTTTAGTCAAGGAGTACCTTTTTCGTAAATAGTGCATCCCAGCCCGAAAAATGGGTAAACGTATACTAGGCACATGACATTTCACATCCATTAACGAGCTCGAAATGGCAAGGGCTAGGCTATCTTTTTGTGTTTAAAGGATCGGAAAAGTGCTTGAAAGAGGACCCCCATTTTATTCTCTTTTACAAGTCAAAAGGGAAAAAACTCAGCAATCTTTCCATTTGAGTTTTACAAGTTGAGAAAAGAGCTGAAACATGACTCAGCATCAATGTCGAACATCCATCTCCTGTTGCTGTGTAAAAAGGGTAAAGCACATTATCCGATCCTTGAGGTATAATAGGTCAAAAATACTTTAAAACCCTAATATTTCATGAAAAACTGAATAAAAGGAGGGAAAAGTAAATATTTTTTACCATTTACCATTTTACCTTGTGAAAAAAAATTCACCCACTTTTGCCCTAATTCTTCTGGAGCAGATTGCGAGAGATCTAGGAGGTCATTCACCGAGCCGCTAGTTGCAGGTAAGAGCCAAGTCGCTAAGCTCCATTTTCCATACTATTTATTCCTATTTTCATCCATTTTTTGGATTTCTGAGGGAGGTTTTGGCAAAAACAAATCGCCCTCAGTCGGCGTGATTTCTGGGAATAGAATCGCATCAAACAAGGGTATTTAAAATGCCTAACCGCATCGTCGACACAACTATTTTTAAAGCAGGTGCAGCATCACCGTGAACAAGGAAAAAATCATTTTCCTCTCAAATCCACCATTTGAATCCAAATTTTAC
This sequence comes from Pinus taeda, assembly GCA_000404065.3. NCBI lineage: Eukaryota > Viridiplantae > Streptophyta > Pinopsida > Pinales > Pinaceae > Pinus > Pinus taeda. Next base: position 13,919 of record APFE030529902.1, read on the forward strand.
TTGCCAAAAATTATTATTGACTTGAATACATGGTTTTTGCAGGAAAGAATCGTCGAAAATGGTAGACTGGAAAGAACATGAGAATGAATATGTGGACACCCAGGAAATGAATGTTCCAAATTGTCTAAATTCGTTAAGGAACTATGGGCTCCTCAAGTTCTTTCTCACACTAGGGATGCGGGCTCAACCTGCGCTGCTTCGATACCTGATTAGTCTCTAGGACATAAATCGGGAAATATTCATCATTGGTGACCAGGAGATGGAGTTAGAAACTTTAGACATATATTTCATCACAGGATTGTCCCAGAGAGGTGAACCAGTCAACCTATATGGGTCATGACCGATCGAGGAAAGCATATCCATGCTACTTGTTGAACATTTCTCAGAAGCCCTTAAATCCAAGAGCAGGAAGATCGAGATTGCCACTATGCGAGATCTGACACTAAGAGTGCTACTGTTGACTATCAATAGAGTGGCAGGATCCCAAGCAGTGCACGAGACTAACAAGTCAAAATTTCTATATGCTATCAACTATACAGCACCGACAATCTTGAATTGGGCGGAAGCCATGAAGATAAACATAAAACGCCAGCTGAAAAAATCTAAGGCGGGGAATCTAAAGCAATTTTGCTTCGGATATGTACTAGTGACCTTTTTCTTGGAACGAGTTCCATTGTTCCAGTACCAGCTGACTGAGGAAGATCCGTAAATGCCATGAGACCCATAGACGACCCGTTAGAGTCGTTTGATGCCTAGGATCACTGGGGGCTAGCATATGTCCTATAGACCCGCCTTCTTTTCATGGCACAATGACAGATGATCGCAGTGGAGGATTGGCCATACAGCAGTACTGAATTCTCTGGAGATCCAGACATGCCATTGCTAGACGAGGAATATTTCGATAGCGAAGGTAAAAAATCAATTTTTTAATTTTGTGATTTTTTTATTTTTTTTGACATATATGCATTTATAAAATTTTGTTTTATCAATGCAGATGTTGTACTAGAGCGTCTTGTTGGGATGATAGCTAGGTGCATTTCTCGCCAGTTTGTTGTCGCTCCTTATTAGGAGGGGAGTGACAACGAGGAGGAGATCATGAGGAACCTTGAGGGGTTGACTCGTGGTATCCCAGAGTATGCTCGAGTGGGAGACATCCCGCGCCAGTACCAGAGGCATACGGTGGGAGTACCAGACCGAATCTGCCAATTGCTGACTCGTGTTGCATGAGAAGTTTCATGCTGCCATGATCACCATGCTGATTAGTTCCTCGGTCCAACATTTTACATTTTTGAAGCTTGCATTCCATGGATACATGAGAGCTACGAGCCGTCGATGTTATTTGAACACACATATTATTTTTTTGGGGTTTTTATGTATCAACATTATCACCATATTATATATATATATATGATCGATGGAAAATGGATCAACCCCTTGGTTTCTCATTCAACCCATGGAATTTACCCACGGTATTACAAATGGCATCCGCCCGTGGTATTGTAAAATCCACCCATGGTATTAATTCACCCATGAAATTGACCAGTGGTATTGTAAAATCCACCCATGGTATTCATTCACCCATGGAATTGACCCATGGTATTGTAACTGAAAAATACTATAAGTAACAAGTCACATTTTGTAAAAGGACAGATTGTCCACCACAATGTAGCATTTACAGTTCAGAGGCATGTAGCCACCACATCTCTTCTCAGAGATAAGCTACAATCGCCCTAGCTGGTTTATTCCCACTTCTGTTTGTAAGCATATTTCAATATTTTACAATCATGAAATGAAGTATTATTTTTGCTGCATATCTGTGGTTATGTTTATCTCTGTAATTTGTTGCATTCATGTGTAAATCCAGATCAGTGGGTTTTAATAAAAAGTTTCTTTGTGATTTTGTTTATTGGGCATCCTCTCCTATTTTTCTTCTGGAAATTCAAGTTTTCAGATCTTGGGGGCCTTTCCCCCAAGATCCAATGCAATCTTTCAGATCTTGAGGGTCTCTCCCCCCAAGATCCATTACAATCTTTTAGATCTTGGGGACCTCCTCCCAAGATCCTTATCAGTGGTATTAGAGCAGGTTATGATTCCATGGGAATGAGGGTTTCATGCATATTTCAGTTTCAAATTTTGCAGCAATATTCAACAAACTTCAGGCATGTGCTACAACCTCCACAGAGCACTTTCTTGGGTCAAGCAGGAAGAATTTTTCTTTTTTCATTTTTTTACAGGAATTTTTTGGGCGGCGACTTTTCATATCAGATATGAAACATTTGGTACAAAATTTACAAACAAAAATACCAGATCTGGATTCCTCTCGAAAAATAACCCAATTTAAAAAAAAAAAAATGGTTCGAATCGAAGTTCGGATGTGGGAGATATCGTTGATTTAAAATCAGCTATTTTATCAAAAATTTTGTGATGGTGGAACTGTTGCAGCGCAAATCTGAGATCTCAGAATGTCCAGATAAGGATTTCCAACTCATGGGTAGATTCAAAATGATCCTTCTGCTTCCAAAAACAAGTTATAATAAATATTCTGAGTTATATTGGCCAAGTTATGTCCATTTTAATTATGGAGCAGCATTCGGAGCGGGTTCCATTGCAGACATGCCCTCCCAACCTACTTTAGTAGGCACTCGCTTCAAATTCATCAGTTTCAACATAGCAGCATTCAGCTTGGGTTATTTGGAGACGTGCACTCCCACCCCAGGCTATGTAGGCACCTGCTACTTCATCAACAACCAACATCATGGTTATGGGTCAACCGCATAAAATCCTTGTCATTGAAGTCCATTTGCTAGGCCACACACTGTCAGAATCACAGTTCGTCACAAGCATTACAGGGTATCTCTATCCTCAGATCTTCGTTTATCAGAGTTCTGGGTTAACCACATAAAACCCTTATCTTCAGTGGCTCTTCATATTCAACAAAGGCTTCGTAGGAGGGAACTTTATGCAATGGGGACCATTTCTTCTTAAGGAGGGAGGAATGATCCGAATGGAAAATGGTATCAACCCATGGTACTCATCCACCCATATTATTCATCAACCCATGGAATTTACCCATGGTATTGTAAATGGCATCTGCCCGTGGTATTGTAAAATCCACCCATGGTATTAATTCACCCATGGAATTGACCCATGGTATTGTAAAATCCACCCATGGTATTTGTTATCACTGACAAAATTTGAAAGAAAAAGGGTAAGAGAAGAGTTAATTGATCCTGAACATATTCATGTTAATCTTGGTCATGTTCATGCAATAGACATTTGCTACCATTCTTAGTTTGAGCAAACAAGCCTATGGTGAGCAAAGATCATAAATCTTCATCATTGTTAAGCAAGGCAAGATACATCAGATGGATTTATAATAGGCTCAGACCCAACATCAGAATTATGAAGAGGCAAATTGAGGATTTGAAGATACAACTAAGCCAGCAGAAAGGATTTCCTTAGCTAAGGAAAATCACATAGCAAGTAAGGTCATGTACCAAATTTTGATGATTTAACTTGTTGCAAGTTTTTTCAAGAATGATGCATCTCCATTTCAGTTTTGAATAGCTTCAGGGCAGTTGAAAAAGACATTCCAATATAAAGAAGCTCAAGACAGTCGAATTGGCATTAAAACTGTGTTTTGGTAATACACAGCAGTTTCGTAGCGTGCTACGAAACTGCTGTAGCTGCATATTTTGATGAAGTTGACCAGTTTTGAGGAACAAAAGGGCTACATGCCACATAATTCATTTTGTCATTGCAACAAAGACAGTGAGCTCAAATGTTTATGTGTTTGATTCCAGCAAGCATCCATCACAGGCTCCTCAAGAAAGGGTTTGCAATCCTGAATTGATATTGAAAGGTCATTCTAATGAAGGATATGCTTTGACATGAATTCCTCTAAAATAAGGTCACACACTAAGTGGTTCAAACGATGCACAATATGCTTGTGGGATATAAACGCTGCATTTGGAAAGAAAGTGCTTGAGGCCAATCAAATAGTTAAAGGTTCATGAGGGAGCAGTTGAAGATCTTTCGTGGCATTTCAAGGATGAATACCTTTTTGGCTCTGTTGGAAATGATTGCCATTTTCTCATACGGGACAGGCATACACCTACACCTAACAAGCCTCAAAAATCAGTTGTAATTCATCAAAGTGAGGTTAACTCTTTGGCCTTTAATCCATTCAATGAGTGGTTGTTGATAAAATAAATCCCAAGAAGTCAAAGTCTTGGCCTTAAACTGTGGTTTTTGTAATTATACAGTGTTTTCGCAGCGCGCTACGAAACCCCTGTAGCAGACTGTTTTAGCAGAAAAAACTCTGTTTTCTGCGTCTACTAGTCAATTTCCAGAAGGGTTTCTGAGCAGGTGAAAACTTAATTTTGAAAACTGAAAGATGCTTTTATTCCTAACATACCAAGCTACAAAAACCTCTTTCAGTTTCCTCAAATTCATTCTGAGCTGGGAGAAACAGATGACCAAAGTTGCGCTACGAAACTGCTGTAGGTGCAGTTTTTCATCTCCTGTTTGCCACGTGTTTTTCAAGGACAGTTTCTGGACATCTGGAGAAATTTTTTACAAAACCAGGAGAGGTTTTTGTCCTAGACAACATGGGCTACAAAAACGTCCTTCAGTTTCGTAAAAGGTGTCATAGATAAAGAGATAAAGGCTCTGCAATTTTCAAGGATCTAAACCTAAAAAACAGGGAAACATGTTCCCTAATTTCTAGGGTTTGTCATCAGCAGTTGGGTGACCACGTGGGAGGCTTCATCAAGTTCGACATCATGGAGTTTTAGGTGTCAAATAATGTGTTAAATGTTTAGATAAGTTTGTTTTGATCATAATGAGGAGTTAGACTCCTAATTGTTTTAGGTCTCTAGGATTCCTAGTTAGGTGTCATTTGCATTTAATAGTTTGTTT
>APFE030529902.1:21486-105126 GCA_000404065.3 Pinus taeda
CACCCATGGAATTGACCCATGGTATTGTAACTGAAAAATACTATAAGTAACAAGTCACATTTTGTAAAAGGACAAATTTTCCGCCACAATGTAGCCTTTACAGTTCAGAGGCATGTAGCTACCACATCTCTTCTCAAAGATAAGCTACCATCGCCCTAGCTGGTTTATTCTCACTTCTGTTTGTAAGCATATTTCAATATTTTACAATCATGAAATGAAGTATTATTTCCATTGCATATCTGTGGTTATGTTTATCTCTGTAATTTGCATTCATGTTTAAATCTAGATCAGTGGGTTTTAAGAAAAAGTTTCTTTGTGATTTTGTTTATTGGGCATCCTCCTCTATTGTTCTTCTGGCAATGCAAGTTTTCAGATCTTGGGGGTCTCTCCCCCCAAGATCCATTTCAATCTTTTAGATCTTGGGGGCCTCCTCCCAAGATCCGGATCAATATATATATATATATGTTGTATTTTTTTGCTTACTATGGCACAAATGATTTATTTTGGCTTTTCGCATGTTTCGTAAATGTCTATCCAACACATAATTAGCTAATGCATATATCAATGTATTCATGGGTCTAGGAATATGATGATATGTAATGTAATCAAAATTTCTTTCTAGTAGACGAATATGTAGATACATTCTCAATATGAGGGCTTCTGACGGAATATTTCTCATTGAGTTGAAGGACAACAAGTTGTGAATCCAGATTGACAACCAACTCTCGAATGTTAAGAGAAGTGGATTTTGACAACAATTTGATGACTGTGTTGTATTCAGAAATGTTATTAGTTGTGTGACCTAAACAAATACCTTGAAGATCAATCAACTCACCATGAGGGTCATAAATGGCCCTTGATGCGGAGGATAGATTACGGGTACTATGGCAAGCACCATCAGTGAAACTGATGTGAAGAGTCACAGACATCTGCAAAGCAGGGAAAACATAGTAAATAGGAAAGTTGTTTGAAAACTAACATACCAAACCACACTACACAAAAATGAATGACACACTAATGTACACAAGTAACCATGCAAGATGAACTAACCATATTACTTTTTGAGAGAGTCCATGCTTGGACTTGGATAATCAATCAACACAAATGAACACTAGAGTTTTACCATTGACATGACAAGTAAGCATTGAATCAGCCAAATAATAGAGTAGAAATCATATAAGGGGTTTCCCCCATGCCCCCAGACGAGGAAGGGCTATGAGTCAAATGACAACCCCATTGCAGTAATGGGAAATTGGTAGAAACTTGGGGAGGGAGAAAAATCATGAATCCATGGAGGGATAAAGGTGCCCTCAGTTGAAAGATCTTGACGGTGTCAAGATAAACTGACATGTCAATAAGCAGAGGAGAAGAGAATTTCTTAAGACACACAGACATGACCACCGAGCATGGGAGGAATGGGGAACGATGATGAGTATCATTCCAAGGTGGTTCCTTGAGAGACATTACTTCCATGATACTCTCATAAAAAATAAAAGTCTCAGCTAAGGGATCAGGATATTTTGAAGCACCAAGCCACGGGGATTGAGAATACATATCAAGACAAGTCCTCGAAACAGGAAAATTAGAGGATATCGAACTTGAGTTTGAAACAATTTCCACGTAATTGATTTCGGCACACTAAGTGGCATAACCTCGCCCCAGGTATCAACAAAATCTAGTGAAGGTATGACCCAAGGATCAGATTTGACCGAGATCATGTTAACAGAGGCAACATTAGGAGGTGGGAGCGGAAAAATTCCCATCAAGGCAGAATCTTTAAAAATATTTGCCCCCACACTCTCATAAGGAGCACCAATGTGCTTGACATACAGAACATTGCCATCCGAGGAGGAAGAGGAAAAGAAGGACAATTGGTCAACTGTGATGATCTTCCCTTGATGGGGAAAATGAATCACGCGGAATAGGGAGGAGGCTACAGCATGCATGGCATGGGTCCAACTCAGTCCGAGTAGAAGATTATAATTTAGATTAGCATAAAAAATCTATACCTCAACATGTACTATCTTGCCCTCCAAAGTAATGGCAAGGTTGGGTAAGACACTAGAAGGTCGCAAATCGCGCTCGTTCAAAGCTTCAAAAGTGATAGGGGATTGGTTCAAAGTAGGATAACTAATTGTCTTCTAGCAATAAACTATCATGATGCAGGTTGAAGCACCTTCATCGATGATGGTCCTATGAATGGTTTTCTCATTGATGATTACATGAATGAGAAAGGCAATATAATGATGGAGGCGTGGAATGTGGTTTTCTAGACCAAAACATATCAAACTGGAATTGGTAGGATCAATGCCACCAATAGCTAACAGCAAAGATTTCCACTGAGACAGACAACTTTGGAGCACCTCAATAGCCGACATAGTTGATGGTGCCTGAGCCAAATTCTCAAAAATATTATAGTGCTGAGCAGCTCAAGCGTTGGGATTGTATGAGGACTTCCTTAGCACACCTCAAGAAGGTGGTCGGATGGCGGAATCAGGGTTAAGGTGCTCAATATGAAGAGGGCTAGAACTCAGGGAAAAATAAGAAGGGGTGGCCTCTTTCTCTTTCCCAGTTGTCGGAGCAAGAGTTTAATAATCTTTTGATCTAGTAACCACATTAATAGGCGTACTCATCATGAACACTTGAGATCTTGAGGAATAATATGATTGAGGTTGGTATAACATTTGAGTCCGCTGAGACGAAAACAACTCTTTCAAGACAGCTGGGGTCCCTTTGAGCAAATGACTAACTTTGGACCGTTGGGGACAATCCTTAGTATAGTGATCCTCCTCGCAAATGAGGCACTGATACTTAGGCTTATTTTATGAAGAATTACCATCAGGCAACTTAGGAGGACCCTTTTTGGGGCATCAGCATTACCCTTGCCTTTGCCTTTCTTTTTACCTTTCGAGGATTTATTTGCTATGGTAGACTGGATAGCATGGACCTCTAAGGTTTTACCAAGGCTAGATGGATTCTGGGAGGAACTATTGGAAGCAGTGTTCGAGACCGACTTCTATTTGGAAGAAGATTTGGCAAGGGTCTGGGACACTGAACCAGTTATTCCATCAACAAGAGGTGTAGCTGGTGACTTTGATGTCGTTGGATCTAATGATGGCCGCAGAGCATTGGGTAATAACTCATACAAAGTGTTAGTTTGAGAATAAATGAGATCTAAGTACTAGGCATGAGCAATGGCTTGTTCTTTGGTAACGCATCCACCCATAGCTATATCGCGAGCAATTGGAGTGACGAATTACTTGGTAAACCATTTGGTGAGGAACTGATCAGTAATCTCAAATTTTATCAGGCGACACCTACGTCTCCATTCATGGATGTGATCGAAGATGTGTGTCGCAGTATCTTTCTTAAGCAATATGAGCAAATAGGTGTCAGTTTCAAAGCAATCCCACAACTTGAAATGCGTGAGGAAAGCCATGGCTAAAGAGTTGAAGTCATGGTAAGTACATCGAGGAAGTTCGATGTACCACTTGGCTGCAGCACCTATGAGGGTTTGTTGGAAAAGATGGAGATGAATAGAATCATCAATGTAATAATTTGAAGAACACCAAAGGTGATATGTCATCACATGGGTCTAGGGATCTTCTTTTGCTTTCCCATTAAACTTAGGACAATTTCTCGAGATCTTGGATGAAACCAAAGGCCAATATGGCGAATGAAGAATTGGATCATTCGTGAGTCGAGACACATATGAAAACTCTAGTGTGGCCAAGAAAAACAATTGAGTATTGAAAGGAATTGGAGGTCGATAAGCGGGTCCAACCGGAGGAGCACATCCCTATTAGTAAGGTTTTTTGCCCCATAGTGGAGGGTTTTGGAAATATGGAATTTGATTATGCCCCCACTGTAGGTTACCTTGGCCGTAGGGAGTTTTTTGACCTTAAACACCTTGGAACTGTTTGATCATAGGTTGTTTATAAGAAACATATGGGTGAAGAGGTTGTTGAGCCAATTGACCTTAGACATATGGATATTTCACCTATTGTCCCTCAACATACGGGTTTTGAACCTGTTTCCCTTGAACAAGAGGATTTTGGACCTGTTTTCCTTCGACATAAGGATTGTGCACTTGTTGCACCTGGACATAGGGATTCTGGACCTGCTGCCCTTGGAAAAAAGGATTATGTACCTGTTACCGCAGGACATTAGGATTTTGGGCATGTTGTTGCAGGAATTGATTCTGGCCTTGTCCTTGCAAGGGTTGACCCTGTTGATATGTATATAAGGGTTGTTGTTGCCCGAGCTGGCCCTATTGCTGCAAGGATTGACCTTGTGGCTGCAAAGGATGTCCCTACGGATGCAGAGGTTGATCCTACGAAGACATAGACTAGGAGGTTTGTGGAGCATACTACATTTGTTGTTGCATGGTTTGTTGCAAATGTTGTGAGGGTTGCCCTTGTGGTTGTTGTAGTGGTCCTTGTTGCGTATCATTTGCCCTTGTTGTTGTGTGGATGGCCATTGCTGCAACAAAGGTAGCACTTATTGTTGTATAGGCTGCCCTTGTTGCTGTAAGGGTACTTAAACGATTCCCGGAAATTTTCCGAACTAAATCTGGCCATAGCCACCCTGAAAAGTGGACGGGCCAAGCTAAACATACTTCCCAGACTAAAGGACGTAAGGTGAATTGACCATTCCTTGAGAACTATATAGAACATAAGGAGCTTGGTACTGAACCTGAGCCTCATAAGACAAATGATTCTAGAATTTGCTTGACCCAAACAGACCAACGGGATTTTGGACCTGTTGGTACTGGACATTGCTTGATCCAGCAGGACCTGCAGAGTTTTGAAAAACACCAGAAGAAGGTTGGCTGATCCCAACCACGTGAGCTTGTGAGCTACTCACATTGGTGGTGCCTGACATCATATAAACACTAAGATTCTACCCCCCAGGTGGTGGCACATCTTGTCCACTTACTAGAGGGATCGAAGAACTGACACTAACATTCTTCGAGACCATCGGTTGAACCGGATGGGTGACTGGGATGGACGGGACAAGGGGGTTTGGAATGGTTGGTTTCATCGGGACTGAGGTAACAGCCTGCTGGGAGGTCAGATTCGTAGTGAATGGACCTATAGTAGGCATGGCACCAGACACCCAAACAAGGTTGTGATAAAGTGATGAGGCACTAGGTGTACCTAAGACCAATTGTGCTAAATTCACATAATTAGGTGGAAAATACCAACACGCACTGATGGGAATGCTCCCCGTATAGGGGAAACCTTCAGGAGGAAATTGATGTTCTTCCTCTTCGAAAATGTGTGAAGTAGAAACTTCTTATTGATCTGGAGAGGTATCTAGAGTGTCACCTTCGGGTACCATAGCTAGGAACAAATGACGACAAACGACTGAAGATGTACAAGGGGATAATTCCAAAGGAACACCAGCCTGATCGTACAGATTTTACAAATGCTATGGTGATATCACAACATGGTTGAACAAAGGATTCAGAGGATATATAAAAGGTTCAAGCTAACCATCAATAGTCAGCGAACTCTCGGGAGTCTGGACGGGATTTTCCAGAGATTCTGGGCCAATATCAACAAGTGACCCAATATGTGATGTAGGCAGAGGATGAGATGACAAAGGTTGAATGCTTAGAACGATTCCGAGTTCAACACTTTGGTCCTCGAGTGACTCTGGTAATTCAGGAAAAGGCTCCTCAAACAATATTTCAGATGGAGGAGAGGAAGAGGAACTAGGTGAACTAGATGGTTCAGCCACGATGACCTTGTCTTAGATAACAGGGAAAGAGATATAAATTTCAAGGCTTTAAAATATACTTTTAGGGAAAACTCATGATTTGGTCTATAAAAGACTAATAGGATGTTATAAGATCATGGGTGATCAATTTTTTAAGGCGCATAAATAAACTGGTGCCCTTTCTATAGAATTTTCTCTACAAATCAGCTAGCTCACTAATATCATGTAGAAATTTCACCTGTAGATCAAAATGATATATGTAATGTACTAAATCAAAATACTTGATCTACATCTACCATAAACTTTGCAAAATCTAATCAACCATGAGCAACATCAAGCATGAACACATATAACTGATAAGAAGGAATCAATCACACATAACACAAAATATATCACTAGAGAAAGCACCAGCATAAAACCCCAACACTGTATTATCAATCAAGTGGAAATCCTCAACAACATACAAAAAGAATCAGCTCAAAAGCTATCCTTCTCTCTCTATACTCTGATGATGTAGCTCATGGGCTATCTAGGCCTGTATATATAGGCTCCACAAGTCCTCCAGACCCCTAATTCCTTGCGCAGTTTTGATTGATATCCAATTACATATCATGTGTGAATTGGCCAAATCATACCTATTGTCACCTCAGGTCCAACTACGTAGTACTAGAAGGAATAATATTCCATCATCATGCAAGGAATATTCACTAGGAATATCCTAGCAACTGACAGTACACTATGTCTCATCTCATCTCAACTAGGTCTCTTGTCTGAACTGCCATGCATCAGTTACCATGAGTGAATATTCAGTTATCTGAAAATACCAGTTGTCACATGCAAGCAAGCATCAACAAAATGAATCTCATTAATTTAACAACTTGTTAAATTAATCTAACTGGACTTGACTAAGTTAATCTAAGTCAACTGATCCTCTCAATATAGAACTCATCCTTAATTCCTCAATCAGTGGATCAAATAAAGGACACATTCCCCAATCAGTGAAGAAATTATTGCATGTTCTCACAAAGACTTCAAGTTTGATTTTCCTTAACTAAATAACTCAAACTGAATTAATTAATTAATATTCAAACTGTTTGTAAGACCAAATTCGAATTTTACTTCCTATTTCTAGTCCAGGGACTGACTAAAATAGGAATCCACACTGCACTGCTAAAAATAGAACTTCTATTTTTAGCACTTTCGTTTCTCATTCCCTATTTCCCAATCCAGCACTGATGCCCAAACTACTATTTTTAGCAGTGCTATTTTTAGCAATTTCTTATTGCCAATTTTCAACGCTTTCATGTTTTAAGAGTCGAGAAAGAAACAAAGATGACTCTATCACTTTCGATTGGAAATGAGCTCGAAAGGACAAGTGCTCGAATGATATTTTTAGTTTAATGAGTCAAAAACATCAAATGACTACTCTGAATGATCTAGGTAAAAAGGATTACCAAGCAACCGTGAACTGCAGAATACCTCCCAGCGAACCAAGAAGTATTGGCAAGTGATCTCCCCAAATGTTGTGTTTGGTGTATCATGTTTGGAAGGTGGAAAACTCGACTTCCTATGGATAAAGGATTTTAGCCTAGAGGGGTCTCTTGTTATATACTCAATGGTACTGGGAGCACAAATCCGTACTAGCATTGTCTAGTTCTGAAGCTAACAATAGCTACTAGGTTTAAAGACATCGGAACACGTCTCTAGCCTAGACCTTCTAGATGTGATCGTTAGGTTTCAAATGCACCTTAGGTTAATTGAGTTCATTTTAAAGTTTATCTTGAATTATGTCTCAGTTTTCAGGCCTTACGTGACTCGAAAAATCCCTAAATGCATCTAAATGAGACAAGACCCTTTCAATTGGATAAATTTTCTACACTAGAGAGGGTAGAAAACATAATCAAATGCAAACAACCGAGCAACCGAAAGCCAAATGATTTTTCACTACTTCACTTTTCGAGAAAATAAACTAATGAAAAATACATTCCAATTCCTAATTTCTTAACAAGTACACTTGAACAATCCTTTCAAAAGTAAAGAGATTTTTTTTTCTTTTCAAATGCCAATGCAATCCTAGTCTTCAATGATGCTAACTACCGTAACATATTGATGCAAAAAACTAGAATTTTGTACTTTTCATGAAATGACAAAATGAATTCTCATAAAACACTTCAATGAAAAAGTTTTGAGACAATCGATTCTCAAGAAAATGAAAAACATGAAAAGATAATCTCTTTCAAACTAATGACACAACGACTTTACTAAAAACATGACAAGCAATGTGAGCTATGTCGGAAAAGAGACATTTAGACAAGCAAATGAAACTCTTCAAACTTGTGTAATGGATGTCCAAGCCATAGAAGGACCATAAACAAAATGCAAGGATTAAATGCACCAACAACTCGACTCACTGAGTTCACAATCAGCTGAATGGATGACACCCTAGATGCCCTAGTGTCACTAACCATCCAATGACCCAAGAAATCAAGCGAAAAGAAGGAAAATAAATAAGTAAATAAACCAAATGAAAAGCAGCTTTCTAGTTAGGGAGAAGACGGTCTAAACAACTTACAAGGTATAAATCATGAGAGAAAAACACACTGGCCAAGATCTGGGGTGAACCCTAATCTTCACTTATAGGCATCGGTGCGACTGCCTTACTGACTACAAGTGCCAAAAGGGGGTGGGTGCGACTATTTCTCAGCATATCACACTAATCGGCACGACTGTCAGTGAAATAAGCGTGTTCGAGAATGCAAAGAAAAAAAAAAATTCAAAAGTTGGGACCATACTTGCTACTATGAATTTCAAACCTAGAGTAGTAAGCAAAGCAAAGAAAACAGAACTAAAGGGAAATGGTGAAACTAGAAAAGTTTACACAAAACCATGAAATTCCAAGAAAACAAACATAAGGAGAAGATCCTCGGTATGGTCACCAATTTATGGTGAAGTAAAATTCTAAGTGCAGACACAAACAATTCCTCTAGCTCGACAGTGGGTCTAGCCACAAATAATACATTTTATGGAACATTTCCTTAGGTTAGAACCAATTAAGAGGTCCTACTTCTTAGTACGCTTATCTCGTTTGGTGATGACCTTGCTTGCTCGCTCTAGCTATCTCCCGTTTCCTTCTTCAAACACCTGAAACAAGTAAACAAAAACAAACAACAATTGTGATAATAGACAAATTGTAATTCAACCAACTTAACAAGTCAAGAAGCATTAAGCCATAAACATGTGAGATGACACTTTATGTAGGAAATAAATCGATAGTTTCATATATATTAAATCAAGAATAGATTACAACGATTGTCTTGACGTTGTTGTTCTCCTCCGACAAAACCAAGTTCCCACACACTTTCATTAGCATTCCATGATGGCCTCAACAATGATAGTTTTATTAAGGCTCTTCTCTTTAGTCTTCACACTAAACCAAATTCACACTTCTCCCTCACACACAACTAGAGAGCTAGAGCTATGAATAGCTTGTTGTTTACTCCAAACTTAATTAGCACTAGCACACCAACATTAACACTTAACACTAGCTTGTGCTTGGGAAAAAGGTAGGTTTATATAACATGAATGGATGGGAGATGGTTCCTCTTATAATGGGAGAAGGCCTTATCTCTTGAGGTAGTTCCATCCTAATAGGGGAAAGGAGCCCAAACTAGCATCCACGACTCCATCTGGCCCAACCATTTACCCAGACTTTCGTTACGAAGCTTCTAGAGCTAGAAACTTTGGCTTCTTCTTTAAAAACTTTCCAAAAGAGGATCAGCGCAACTGAAACAAGGCTCAATTGCTCCGATCAGCGCTAGGGAAAATTATAATCTCTGCATATCGACGTGAGGAGAAAAAGGGTCATTAGCACTAGTCCTGTAAACTAGGAAAAATAGAAGATTTATGGGAAATTATGTAAAAGGGAATTACTATGCTCATGAAGAGGGACATAATGGGTGTTTCTTCATGAAGGAAAAGAATGTAGGGTTCACTATAGAGGTTCTCCAGGATCATGGAATGGGAAGTATAGGGACAGTGACAAAATTTGGTGTAACATTAGGCCTACCAAGTTGTATTGGAAGGCGTAAAAGCATGTGTTGTGATACCTGAGGGACACTACTCACCATGGATTATGGTACAAATGGATAGAGGGAGTGAAGCTTCAAGGCTTCGCCAATGTAGATTGGGCAAGGAGTCATTCCGACCATAAAAGCACATCAGGAGGGATTTTCAGTATTTGGTTAGTGATGGTTTCTTGGTGGTGAAAGAAACAAAAATTGGTTGCACCTAGTTCTGCAGATGTAGAGTACATGGTTGAGAGTCAGGCATCATGTGAGGCCATCTAAATGAGGAAGATCATGGTTGGTTTGTTTGGTCAACAAATGGATCCAACTATTATTTACTACGATAATCAGAGTTGCATCAAACTCTCTAAAAATCCAGTTTTTCATGATCGATCCAAGCATATTAACATCTAATATCATCATCTTTGAGATTGTGTATTGAGGCAGATTATGTTGTTAAAGTACATTCCCACAGAGGAGAAAGATGATGAAATTTTGACAAAGGCATTGTAATGATGTAAATTTGAGTCTCATAGAGACATGATCGGGGTAGCAGATAATCTCTTTCTTGTTGAGAGGGAGTGTTAAGAAATGGCAACAAGAAATTCCAGTTTAAATTTGTCCTTGAATTTAAACTGAGAATTAAAATAGAATTCTATTCTCATAGAAACTTGTAATAGTTAACTAAGTTGACTTAGTTATGTTAGAAAATTCGAGTTAGAAGTCTATCTAGAATCATGTAAGTGTGATCCCTAAGTTTTAGGGGCCCATATTGAGTTTATTTGAGTTGTAAATAGATAGCTCAGTTTGACCGAGTTATAGGCAATTTAAACCAATTCTAACTATTTGTTGAACTAATAGAGGATTAGTAGTCAGTTGGTGCACTAGTCCATCCACAGGTGCTACTCCAGCGAACTAAAGATTCGCTCATCACAAACTCATGCATGTCAGTTTTAAGAAAGACTTAATTGAGACTAGAGTGTAGGGACAATGTACTATCAGTTGTATGATTTACCAAGTTGTACAAATCATGCATGCAATTAGGAAAGCACCTAGATTTGGATTGTACAGTTATGGAAGCATGAATTCCGGTTATTCATCCTAGGAATTGTGCGAGGAAATAGGGGCTTGGAAGGCAGCATAAATTGGCTAAGTGTTGGCTAAGAGCGGGCTTGTGAGGCAAAGAGTTGAGCATACTTGTGTGGAATTGTTCTAGTGAGAACAAGCTTTGTATTTTCAGTCATATTTCTAATTAACGCAATACAGCTAGGCGAGGTTTTTAGCAGTGTTTTTCGCCAGAAAAACTTTGTGTGTTATGTTCCATTGATTGTCCTCCTCTTGCTATTATTGTTTTCATTGATCTATTGGCTTCCACTAGTTGAAAGTAGAAGTAGATTCTTGTCTTTTTTTTTAGTACATTACATAAGTCATGAATCTACAGGAAAATCTACACAAACCCAACATGATTACAAAAGAAGGTTTTCAATATTTGTATCTTTGCATCTTTAACCTAATGGCTAGAATTATAAGGTTGGTTATTGTTTCATTTCTAGAAATTTCTGAGCAACTATATCATATAATGCCTAACCACATAGACTAATGATGCTCATCGATGATATGAATTCAAGCCTTCCAAACTTCTTGTCTATAAAGACGAACAAGAACCTTAAAGGAAGACTCAACAACGCTTAATTATATTGAATTGATAAGGGATTGTTTAACTAGTTTACCTTGGAATACTACCATGCAGGAATCAACATTATTGGTATCTATTATGCCAATACAAAATATGAACCTTTCTGAAATATGGTAACACCAATAAATATAGCAAGTGTATTCTTTAGGAACTTTATGTGAAACATCACAAATGAAATAAGATTTTAAAGAATCCTACTGGACATGTAGGAGGAAACTCAAAAGGGAATGGAAAATATTTGTTTAAAAGTTGTGAGGAACATTAAGTGCACCATTTTTCTCAAAATTAGGTGCTATTTTTTTCATTTTTCTTTTGAAATGATTCACTCATCGAAGCCTGTGGAACATTCATTTATTAAAATGTTAAATTTTCATAGTGATTGGAAAAAAGTGATCGACATATACTAGATATGGACTTTAAGAAAACGTTTAGGACAAAATGGACACTCACATGGATTTTGGCTGTTAGATTCAAATCTTGTTTCCATGGGAAACTATTTAATCACTTAAACCATCTATGACATCTATGAATGAAATATCAAATTCCATGCTATTTTCTATAATTTCATCATTAGAATATATGTTTAGTGTGAGATTTCCAAGCTTGACTCTCCAAGATCAATTGTTCGTTGAAGCAAATGTTTATTTAGCAAATAACATTTTAATAAATATGTTTTTTAGGGATGAGAATTTTAGCCATTGTATATAATAATAATCAATGTTCCAGCTACAATTTTCAAGGCCTCCTCTCACATTAGTTTGCTTTCGATTGGGTATTTTGGTGGTGGTCCTGATCCAAATCATTCTTCTAACAATCCTGGTTTGGTGGCTCTCCTGTTTGATGAAAATAACTATTTGGTATTCAACCTTAATTTATTATTAACTTCTATTGTTTCTTTTTGTCATTTAGTAAAATTTCTTGATTGGGGAGAAGAGAAATTCTTAAAATTTGAACATTGCATGACAATTTTCAATAGGTGCTTAGTTTCAATGTGTTCAATAGTAGTAAGATTTTTTATGTTATTGTTTTGCACTTTGAGATTGAACTATCTATGGCCAAGTGTGTAACCAAAATCTAACTGATCCATATACCCCAAAATAGCCCAATTTCTGTTGATACAAACTTTTAAGAATTTGCCTTGCCATTTTAGGGAGAATTTATTAGATGCATGAATGGGGTCTGTATATAAATGCATTGATTTCATTCTTTTATACTGAGTTTTCTAATATAATCATGTTGTGGACTCTTATCATGAGTAAAAATATCTTGGTATATGTGTTCGTGTCGATGGAATAGTTGGCGAGTTGGTTGTGTGTTTTCTTTGGGTAATTAAAACTTTCATTTGCAGTAGAAGTAAGAACATGATCACCAGCTAGAATTCTGAATGCAATGTATTAATTTTTTGTTTGCATAGCTACTTTCTTTGCAGCTACAAGTGGATGACATGTGGAGAGGTAGGCATTGCATGAACTGCATTAGGTTCTGGTCTTATTTATCATGGCATTCCAAAAGTAAAGATACTCTCTTTCACTGCATGCAATAATTACTACAAACTTGTTAACTATAGTAGAATAAATTTAAAGGTTGGTTCAATAATCCTTGGAATATAGAGAATGATGGAAATGTTGTGCAAGTATATGCTTGATTTCAAAATGTGATTTTTCTGGAACCGTGAATGTATATGTTTCAATTTCAACATTTTGAAATTATTGATAATAAACCATAGGTACAATTTTCTCCAGTGAAATCTTATATTTGATGTTAGTGGCTATTCATGCATAGTGAGTCATTTTCCTGAACTTAGTTAGCTTGCATTGTGTTGAAATTAATCAACAGAACTGAATGGATTATTAATGAACATGCATGCTCCTCATATTCTTACATCTCAATCCCTCTATATGACACTCTTGGTAAATGTCAAACTCTGTAACATCATAAAAGCGCACTCTAAGCATGCCTTTCAATTGGTGTTGAATTTTTTAGGAGATTCAATGGGTTCCTCAGATCTTATAGTGAATCCAAATGGCACTGAAGGTAGTGTTAGGGCCTAAATCTACCTCGGGCTCAAAAAGGCAGGTCTAGGGTAACATCAAACCACACTTAACTTGGTAGCTAGCCCTACCAGGCCGGGAGAGGGCTCTCTCCTTGTCAATCTCAATGAAAGTATATCAAGGGAGGCTTGAGATGACTGATATAAAAACTAATTTTAGGCTAGGTATGCTTGCTCAGAGGAATTTGATTGAATTTAATGGTTGGTTGCCAGATCAGATGGGGAAGGCAGCTTTGGGTCCAAGAAATGAACACAGATTTGCAGAGGTTTTTGTGGGGCGAGGTAGGAAAGTGTTTTAGCACTTTGAAATGAGTATAATGGTGAGTCTAAAGACTAGTGAGGAGTTGTAGAGGGCATTAAAGTGTCATGATTCCTCTTCAAACAATAGAAAACATATAGAAATAAACCCCAAGGTAGAGCACTGAAAAACAATGAATTCCACCTTTCAAACTTGATTCATTTAGTTATGCAGAAAGAGAGAGATGATGGCACACATAAACATAAATCAACTGAATTAATGAGAAGAACACAATGCTAATTCACATTACCACAAGAATCCCACAAAATGCTGCAAAACCCTGGTTTATTTCCTTGCCAAACTGCAGAAGTGATGTACAAAGTACCTCAATGCATCCAAAAGAGTCCAACCTTGACAAATGACTAAGAAAGTACAAGATATAGGCATCAAACCACCCATGCTAGCCATTAGGGGTCGAATCCATGAGTCTAGGAGCTATTTCAACAAGACTTAAACTAGGAACTGAAAAATAGGCATTGGAACAGCTTGCCTCTAAAACTATGGAAACTGATTCATTCAGTTCAAAACCACCTAAAACTGATGTATCTACCTCCTCCAGTCAATTTTCATAATTTTTACATAAAAGTACATCAATTTACATCATGAATTTGACCATGAGAGAGAAAAAGTCAAACTGACAGAAAACTAGGCGAAAATTTTGAGATTAGAGCAAAATTGACAAAATTGTGCCTAATGCACAGCGCCATCTACCTGATGCATATCACCTTTGCCAAGCTGATTTTGGAGGCCTTCCCCTTCACCAAATTTGCTTCAAGATGGCTTGTTGGAAAGGTCTATCTATCTACTTTCTAGGATAATTGGAATTTTTGAATTTGGTGTCCATTTTCCCCTCCAAAACTCAGTTCTCCCAAGACTGCTTCCTGTGAGTCCAAAAAGTGGCAAAGAGGGCATTTTTGAGGTGTTTTTTGCCCTTTAAGTGACCCAGATCTCCTCCAAAATTCATGAAATTTTCTAGGTTTTCATATTTTTTCATGAGGAATCCAAAAATGTAATCCATTCCTCAAAATTCCTTACCAACTCAATGCGCATCGCGCATCAGAGGAAGATTCCTGTGTATTGCAATTAAAAATTTGGAAATGACAGAAAGCTCTCCAAAATTCTTCAAAATTGGTAAGATACAAGCTTATAAACTACTTTACTAGGCCAAGGAAGCTTCAGCCAAGATTCTAAGTTTATCATGCTCCTTTTTGGCCTTTAAGGCTCTCCCTAGCTTGGCTTTTAGGCTTCTTATTCTTGTCTTACAAATTTTGTTCTAGGGCAAATAGTGATAGGCCATGTGTCGCAACATGTTCTTCTCCTTATTAGCCTTTTCAAGAAGCTTCTGAAGGTGGACATTCACTCTTTCCAACCATGATTCTCGATCAGCCTCTATTTCTTGCTCTAGTGAAGTTAGCTTGATTTTCCTTCTTTTTGCCATTTTCTAGTTTTCCTTGATGGTTTGCAGTTCCATGATTGTTTGTTTGTCCTCCAATTGCTTGTTCTGTTGCTTAAGGTAATTAATGATCCATTTAGCCCTCTCAAGATCAAGTGATAGGCTTTAGATCTCACCTTCTTTCTCCTTGATGATCTCATCCTTGAGTCTTGAGCTTTGGGAGCCCAAATCAGTGTCCTCTTTCTCAATCAAAATGAAATCCTTGTCTTGGCCTTCAGAAGGCCCTTCATCATGCAATGGTTTCTTTCCTATGTCCTATATTTGCTCTGCTGAAGAAGAAGGAAAATCCCCTTTCACCCCAGGTGAATATAACATTTGCATGTTGTCTGGTGAAGAGAACGAGACCCCTTCCACCCCTGGTGGAGATAATACTCGTTTGG
The DNA here is from genome assembly GCA_000404065.3 of Pinus taeda. NCBI lineage: Eukaryota > Viridiplantae > Streptophyta > Pinopsida > Pinales > Pinaceae > Pinus > Pinus taeda. The sequence continues at coordinate 37,152 of APFE030529902.1, forward strand.
CAGCTGCAAAAGGTCTTCTTATCCCCTTTTCATAAGTTATAAACACAGGAATGTGAGCCTCTTCAGCTTTGCTTTCATGTTCTCTTTGTTGCCCGGAAGGTCCAGCTTCCTCTTGAGGTTTTGCAAACATTTGAGGCCCCTTGAAAATCTCATGGGCAATGAAGGTTTCCCATGGCACTCTCAACTGAGTGAGCTAATGCACAACAACAATCTTGATGAAAGTAAAGTGATAAATGTTATTAAGCTATTGTGGGTATGGTTTCCTCTTTTCAAGCACAATCATCCTCTCTATGTTTTTGCAAATGAAGTATGGTATACTCATCATTCTAACCCTAGTAAAATGCATAAGCAATCTGATATGATAAGCATAGAGTCTGGAGAACCTTCCCTCACATGTGAAGTATTTAATGATGAGTTTCATTAATGGCATGTACCAGTCCTCGAAAAACTTAAAAGGAAACACCCTGCCCAATTGACTATGATATTTGGCTTTAATGTAGGGTTCATATTTCTGTTTGCTGATGTTTTTTCTTTTGTTCCATCTTTCCCCCACATATGGCATCCTAGTTGATTCTGCAATAATGGTTGGTGAAAGAGTGAAGTTAACGCTAGCAAGCTGTACCATATTGTCCTCTATGTTGATGACAAATTGTCTAGTCAATTCATGATGAGACTTAACCCTCTCAACTAGCTCACAAAACTCAAAACAAGATTGGTATCTGAAACAAGTGGTGGCAAGAGGGAAAGCAAGAAGTTCATCAATGCTAATAGGCTCCTCTCTGATTATCTTCCCACCCTTGTGAGGTCTCCTAGGCTATACATTTCTATTTCCTGAACTGTCACTTTGTGTTTCTTCCTCATAGCTTGAGTCACTGTTTCTTGCCATAGTGCTTGTCTTAGGAAAATGATGAGATGAAGGTATGACGAAAAATGGTTATGAAAGAGGACAATGGTGATGAGTATGAAGAGATTTTACTCTTAGGAAATGAAGTTGGGGAGTGAAGAGAATGATTTTGGGAAATTAGGGTTTAGTGAGGGATTTAGGGTTTGGTGAGGGAAATAATTGCTTTAGGGGAGTGGGATTTGGGAAAATGGGATAAATGGAGTGTATTAGGGTAAATAAAGAGTGAAAAGGGGTTTGATGATGTTTTGTGAAGATGGGATGAAAATTACATAATTGGATGGCAAACAATGAAGAGAAACTAGGGTTCCATTTTTCACATGCAAGATTTATGAAAAACACCAATGTGACTTCAAATTCAACCTTAGGAGGATGATTACTTACGTGTAGAGGGAAAATGTATCAAATTTGAGGGTTATGGCATGATTTGGGATGATTTAGACCAAACTAGACTAATGCACAACGCACTGGGCCCAATGCGCAGCGCACTGGGCCCAATGCGCAGCGCCAGTTCAAAATTATACTACAGTTCTGCCTCTGATGCACAGCGCCTGCCTAATGCGTAGTGTCAGGCCAAGTTGCCTTGAAAAACAGGGTTTTTGCCTCTTTGACTCCCAAATCGCGATTTTTGTTCTCCAAGAGTAAATTTGCACAATGAAAAAGAGGACATTTTTCACTTTAAATATGAATGACTTTAATTTTTCACTCATCTCAAACCTACTTTTCTAATGTTAAAGTCACTTTTGATTTTGAACTCTGTTTTTCCATTGAATTGACTTTTCTTAATCATTTGACAAACTGATGCATTGATGCTTGTGTTTTTTTCTTGCAGTGGCTGGAGTTGGCAAGGTGACCAAGGGTCGCAGCTCTGAACCTATTACATATAGAAAAATTAAAATTACATGAAATTTTTTATACATAAAAAATAAAAACTATGTTTTACCTCAAAACAGGGTTTTGAGGAAAAAATCACTTATTGAGTATATCATCATTGAAATTTTGATCTTGAGACCTTATTAGACCTCCTCATGTGCCTGTTGACTGTTATTGAGCTTCTACAAGAGTATGGTGGCAAACCCTAGACCTAATGAGACCTAAAACCCTAAAATTGGCTTTTGCAAATGTAATGACAAAAAATGACTGTAAATGACTTGAACTTGTGAAAATAGGCCAGCACGTAAATACCATGAGGGAAATTTGATAATAAACCACTACCATCAGTTGATCCATGACCTAATGGAATGCAGCTGGTTGGATGGGACACCTAAAATGCATGCAAAAAGAGAATTTGATCACTTATGGAGGGATGAAAATACCAACACTAACAGGTAGCATGGAAGGTCCACCCAATGCTTGTTGTGTTGGTATGTCATGAGTAACCTAATTACCTTGGAATAAGGCTTTCACTACTAATGTGAGGTAATTATCTGAGAATGATAAATCTATTCAAAATTATTTGTGTTGAGTTTGTTCTTGTTTTCGAGTGAGATATTCTTGTTTCATGGTTTCTAGACTCATTTTACATAATCGACCCTGCTAAGATATTTATACTACATAAGAATATGTGATTTGTTTCTTGTTTAAGTGATATGATCAGGGAATTTTTTATTCTCGGGTCTATGAAGCGGGTGAGCCAACTCAGAGATCTAGGTAAGGAGTTTGGAAATTATCTCCTTAACAATGTTTTGATTTTTTTACTTTAAAATTTACAAAAACATTGTGACCAAGTCCAACTCAAGATCGGAAATATATTGTTTGAGACTAACAGATTGTGGGTCGAAACCCTTTCCTATTAGAGACACGCAATCAAGACTTTGTGTTAGAATCTGTGTTTTGGTTGCATAGTATTTGAAACTGTGAACGTCTTTACGATTCCTAATTTCTTATGTAAAACTTACACACTTTAATTAATTAGGTGAACCTACTTCGCATGTTGGACTCTGATGTGTCTGGGAGGATGGAATTGGCCTCAACAGATTATGTTCTAGTGTTTTTGGCCTAAATCCAGTGATTTATTTTGTTCAAATCGTGATATTTTATTATATAAAATGTGTTTTTGACTGCATAAATGGATTCATCACCCTCAAAAACCCTTGAGCTACTCAAATTTAAAAAGTTCACAACTTAAATTTGTGACTCCAACCAATCCTTACCAAATTCTGGACAAATTCCACTAAAAAATATACCTATAAAAATTCCACAACATATAACAAATAGAATATGTCCTTCCCTATATCTCTACTTTTCATATGGGCCTTAGGGTACTTTTTCCAGGAGAAAGAAGGAGAGGGATGAAGGCATGACTGCCACGGTTCAATGGTTCAATGGTTAAATTTCCTTAGTCTAGCCATGAACCAAAGCTTGATTGCTTTTCAACATGCCAAGGGGTAGAAGTGATGAAGTTCAATTTCCAAGAAAGCCTTTGGTTACTTGTCTATGCATTATGTTTTTTTTACTAGGTCTTATTTTTGTCTATTATGGATCTTTCTTTGGGTCTGGAATGCATCAGAGTACTTCAACTCAAGTTGAAAGATCATCTAGAAAGCTTTGATGGAATAAGGGTGATAATGATGATGAAGACAATGGATCAAACCTCGAGGAGTATATACTCAAAAGGGGAAAAAGGAACACAGAGGATAACGAAGAAAGTGATCCCAAGCTTGAGAACGAGATCCCAAATGAATAAAACGACCAAATTGCATTGAAAACCTTCAGTGTAAGTATTCAATCAAAACTTTTGTGTGGGATATTTGTTGTTGTTCTCCTTAGAATCATTATACTTTCACTTTTTCTGTTTTAATTTACTCAGTTGCTAATATTGGATGAGAATTCACTCATGTGCTTTATAGGACTATGACAGTAAGTACTCAGAGTTAATTCCATGCTTGGATCAGAATCTCATCCACTAATTAAAGCTTAAACTCGAATTGGGTCTTATGGAGTACTACGAAAGTCACTGCCCTCCTACAGAATGACGCTTCAATTGCCTGATACATCCAACGGAGAGATCTAAGGTCCAAATTCTTCTTTAACCTGTAATTTTATCTTATGTTTTGTTCACAGTTTATTCTTGTATATTCAATTTTGCCCAAATTTACAGTTTTAGTTTCAGTTTCCTGCAAAGTTATAAACCTCCTTATGGTTTACCAATACCTTGCCAATGGATCTTTGAAATTCTAACAGAAATCTAAAATTTATTAATTCATTATACAAACATTGAATCAATTTTCTCATGCCAAACAGAGACAGAGACAACATGTTTAGGTTGTTTACAGGCGTATGCGTCTATGGAAAAAGAACAATCCTTGTGACCATCTAGTATTTGAATCAAGTTATATAGACAAATGCAATATCTCAAATGTCAGCCTGAAACAAGACTTAAATCTTTTTTACAGAATTTGTAAAACACTTCTTATAATATGTTCATCAACACAGGTATTAAGCATTCCCTTCTATTCTGTTTTATAATGCTGCAAACAATATTTTGAACCCAGATTTGCACTGCCATAAGACCTATGCATAGATGATCTATATGTGAATAGAAAGTATCAACTTGAGTGGGAGATCCCAGGGATTCTGAGAAGGCATATTGGCTATTCTATTAGCTTAATGATGAATATACCTACAACAGTATACATCTTAATGGCTAAAGGAAGCATAGTTTTTAGTTGTGCTTCAAGGATGGAATATCTTGTATATATTGATCCTTGATATATTAAAAAAATCAAATTGTGGTCAAACTATTGAGTAGTAATTATAATCATTAAATTTGTAATAAAGGGCTACATGGTTTGGTTCAAATCATAACACAAATATAATTTGAAAACTCTTGTGAATTTCATTAAATCATTTGTCATTATATCTTTAGACTTTTGTTCATGTATATACAATTGGGTCAATGATGCAAACACCTCAGGTCTCCAGTACTCTGTCTTCTTTGATCTACTCAAGTGAAGTTATACACATCATGCTCTAGCATATCATGACAGTGAAAGAATGCTTCCCAAAATATATAGGTCGTTGCACAACAATCACAGTCAATATATTCATTTCCCATTCTCTAAATACTCACAAGAGTAACAGGATAGACAAGTTCTTGACTGGAAATTTAAATCAATAGTTATCTATCTTATCCATAATTTCTATTGGAAGATTACTAAAATCTCATTATTTTAAATTGGCACACATGTCAAAACAGTGGTGTCTTTCCAAGTTACAATGCTCTCTGTCTCGCCTTCATGGATCCTTTGAGCATACTCAATCCTTTTTTCCCATGTTACACAAAGATAGGTTGGTCTCTTTATACATAAAACACGACTAGTTACCATCCTTAATTCGTTAACAAAAATGTATAACCCCTAAATTTACTCCTAGTTCTAATGACAACTCGAACATTGAATCTGCCCCATTTTTTGTGTGTAGATCCATTAAATTTTGCATTGGATTCCTGCTCCATGGTGTAGATGTCATTTATCTTCAAGCCACTTTGCACCAAAATCTATTCCTGGTTCCTCACAATGAACAGACTCAAGTGATTCCAAATAATCTATTGAGAGATGTTGACTAGTGTTGTTCTCTACATCCCCTGCATCATATTCCCCTTGAAAAAGTGTTGAGCCTCCTGGTTCAGAGTTATTAGGTGTTTCTTTCGCTTCTTCTTCCAATTTTTAAATTACTCAATTGTCCACTTCTTTGTGAAATGTAAGTAAATCCATTCTTGACATTGATCAATCATCTTCTTATCTACTAATTTCTGGTTCTGGTTACCAACTTTATTCTCTCCTTTGTCATCACTTGCAATGTTATTTTCTTTAAACTTCCCAATTCATGTATGATCCTTTTATTTTCTTATCATGTTTACTTCTCTAAACTGGCATGGTACCATAACTTGAACAACAGGGTAACTACTCATTCCTATTGCTTCATTGGTTCAATTTTCCACTTGATGGTGAAGTTGTTGCATGTGATGTGTAGTTCCTTCCATATTGGATTCCCTAACCTTGTCTTCCTTAATTTATAGAACTATGCCCTTGTCAGTGCACTCCCTACCTTCCCAAGATTTTTTTGTATTGACCTTGCAGCAACTTGAATCTCAGTACTATCCATTTGTTTCTAGGCAATAATTATTTTCTCTACAACAATAGCTTCCATGGTATTATCTCTATGGTATTATCTCTAGTTTTGATTGCATCTACCATCTTCACCTCTTCTTACTTCCTCTTTCCAAGGTTTTAAAAGATATCCCTTCTCATCATCTTGTACTTTATAGGTGTTCTTTTGGTCATGATGGATTACTTTCCAGTCAAATTGTAGGGTCATCCTAACACCAAATTACATGCATCCATTGCCACCATGTCACATAACACCATGTCTTCATGTCTTTATAAGGACCAATATAGAAAGAAACCAGACAATCTTGATCAATAATAATGCTATGAACCTTTTTAAACTAGGAAATCTTATAAGGATTTGTTTTAATGCAGTCTAAACCTTCTACTTTTTTAGCTTTTGCGGGCCACATTTTCTCACCAGTTTTGCCAAAATCTTGCCCAAAATTCATAAATATTGTTGAAAATGTAGATATCAGTTGGTGAAATCGCATAAAATGGGTGTACCAAGGGTTTTTGGGGCATTGAATCTATCTATGCATTCAAAAATGCAATTTGAGTGACAGAAAATTGGATATTCACCCATAATCTTGTAACTGGATTTAGGGTATAGTTGTCGGGAAAATAAAAATAAAAAATTGAATGTTTAGACTGCTCCTTTGATTTTGGAATGCAAGCAAGATGCTTTTATACTATTTATGTACTTATTAGCTTCTCGGTAGATCCTCCATCTCGTTAGATTTTCTCAAACCATGGAAATAGGTTCTAAACTGTTAAAATTGGCAACTAGGGCCAAATTCCACTATTGGACAACCCATTTGATGGAGATGATTGTTGCATTGAATTATTCTTTTTGAGAGGACCAAAACTGATAGTATATTTGACATCTATGAATAAAACATCAAAGTCCATGCTATTTTTTGTAATTTCATCATTGGAATATATTTAGTTTGAGATTTCCAAGCTTGACTCTCCAAGCTCAATTGTTCGATGAAGCAAATGTTTATTTAGAAAATAACATTTTAAGCAGTGTGCTTTTTAGGGATGATAATTTTAGCCATTGTATATAACAGTAATCAATGTTACATCTACAATTTTCAAGGCCTCCTCTCCTAGTGGTTTTCTTTTGATTAGATATTTTGGTGGTGGTCCTGATCCAAATCATTATTTTAACAATCTCGTTTTAGTGGCTCTCGTGTTTGATGAAAATAACTATTTGGGATTCAACCTTAATTTATTGTTAACTTGTATTCTTTCTTTTTGTCATTTAGTAAAATTGCTTGACTAGGGAGAAGAGCAATTCCTGAAATTCAAACATTGCATGACAATTTTCAGTAGGTGCTTAGTTTCAGTGTGTTCAATAGTAGTAAATTGTTTTTATGTTATTGTTTTTCACTTTGAGATTGAACTATCTATGGCCAAGTGTGTAACCAAAATCTAACTTATCTATATACCCCAAAATAGTCTAGTTTAAGTTTATGTTGATACAAACTTTTAAGAATGTGCCTTGCCATCTTAGGGAGAATTTATGAGATGCATGAATGGGGTTTGTATATAGATGCATTAATTACATTCTTTTATATTGACTTTTCTAATATAGGCATGATGTGGACTCTTATCATGAGTGCAAATAGCTTAGTACATGTGTCTGTGTGTGGATTGAACAGTTGGTGAGTTAGTTGCGTGCTTTCTTTAGGTATTTAAAACTTCTTCCATTTGCAATAGCAGTAAGAACATGATCACCAGTAAAAATTCTAAATGTTGTGCAAGCCAGTTGAAGCATTTGTCATCCAATGCTTCTCATTCTCTAATCACTCCATTTTTTCTGCCAAAATTTTTAGTTGCATTTGAAACACACTCTCTTCATGACCTTATTTCTACATACCAGAGAGTAACAGATTGTATATCTAGTAAGTTGTTTTCAAGTTCAAAGTAATATTGCAAGCCCTTTGAACCATGGTTTCATCATATTTTTATAATGTTATCATTTGTTTTTAATTATAATTTGAACAATTCCACCAAATTATTGGCTTAATGAATTTCTTTTGTTGGAGAGTTTGATTTTTACCCATATTACATTAAGCTTTGCAGATGCAATGATAACAAAGCACAAAAAGAACCACGTAAAGAAATAAGAATATTTAACAAACGCTAACAATCTATAGTCACTTCACTTTTTATTCTGAGTCCACTACTCATTGGCAAGAACTTGCTACTTTGCAGCTTATCTTGTTATTTAAGACTCCAAGGTAATTGAATAACCTTAGAGTTCAATCTTTCTTTTTATTTGCAATTTGAAATTAATGATAGAGAAATGTATGCATAGAGCCTGAAAGCCTTATAAAAAAACTAACTAACTGCATTTGCTTTTCCCTTAATTGTCCCTTACCCGGTAACCAAGGAAGACATTTGTCACCTTGTTAGTCGAAGAAGTGAAGTGTACATTCTCCATGTACCACGATAAATTGTCTTGTCAAAGTATCATACAGCATCACCAACCCCTTACTAAATTATAACAGCTTAGCAAATGTTAAAGGAATGCAAGCCTAGAGTTGAGATTTTTAGTAATTTAACAAAATTGGAAGAAACCATGGATTGCTATATCACATGGATGGTTCAGCTACCAATGGCACCACCCGTAAAGAAAACTGTTTTTAACTTTGGCTTTTCGTTATACCTTCTATTTTTTTAAGAATAAACTAAATATGTCGAGAAAAAAAAATATTATATATATAATATATTTTATTTTTATTAAACCAGTAATATATATATATAAAAGTTATTAGAAACATTTAAAGTTATTTATATTATTGTAAATATGTTTGTAATTATATCGTAATGCATTTTCCTCTAAAATGAATTCCCTCCCGTGCCAACTGTGTCTTTTCTTAGTCTTTTTTGAATGTTAGACAATAGAAATAACATTGACCATCGGATTGAAAACCGGTATTAGTTCTTTGCGGTATTATTTCATTGCAATTCTCTACAAGAAAAACGGTATTAGTTCGTTGCAATTCTCTACGGGAATTCTCCGGCATACCAGAGTATTTGTCAGAGATCGTTAAAGCTTCTCCGGCATACCAGAGTATTTGTCAGAGATCGTTAAAGCTCTGTGTGTCGTATAGTCATGAGTGCCTGGCTGGAATGTATCAATCTCGCTGGAATGTGTCAGTGTTTGGGTTGTAGTCCGGCGGGTGACTAGAAATACATATACAATTGTTCAGCTTGTGCTGAAACCAGGCCCTGCTAGGAGGCGGGGTGGATTTATCAACTGTCCGGGCCAAGAAGCGTTTCTCAATTCAGACTCCCATAATTGTTGCTGAGATGGCCATGGGGATGGGGATTATGGTTGTAGTATGCGTCGCTGTCATCTAGGTTTGGTTCGAGCTCAAGGCCGACCATTCTGAAACCATGAAAACCGCCTGCAAGAGCAAGAGCAAGAGCAAGAGCGGTGTCTTCAGCGCGAGCTTTTGACATTGGAAATTTTATTTCTTATTTGGACTGGAGTGGCTTGAATTGCAAGGTATCCTTCGACGAATGAAGTATTTGATTCACTCGCTGAGAAATTCATACATAACCATTGGAGCATCGCATGGACTCATCCTCAGATGGCCAGCCGGGGGCTGAAGCAGAACATTGTAAAAGCTTCGTTAGATTAGAGTGAGCAGCAGGATGCCCCCCCAATCACGCGAGAAACTATCAAGGCAGTTATGTTTGTAAGTCTCTCGAGCATCATTCCCTCTTTTACTTTTCTAATTCTTAAAACTCACTCACTCCACGCCTTCTACTAACACGAGAAATGAATTGAATTTGTCAGGACATGTTCGCCGTCTGAATGGAGACGACAACCATTACCATAGAATGGGCTGAGTGAGCTTCCCCATGCAATGAAGAAATTACAGGGAGAAATTGAATGTAAAGTTGGCGGCCATGGCAAAGTTAATGAAGAAATTACAGGGAGAAATTGAATGTAAAGTTGGCCGCCATGGCAAAGTTAATGAGTCAAATGTGGCAAGCATGAAATACCTCCACAGTATAGTGAAAAAGACTCTGCAATTATACCTCGAAGCATCGTTATCGAGTCCTCACGAATCTATACAAATTATAAACTTAATTTCTACTCGCTATACATTTCACTTTCCATTTAAAAATTATATTTAAGTTATACATGGTTAAATAATTCTTATAATAAGTAAATTAGAATTATAAACTTGCATTAGAATACTCTATTTATCCCAACATGCCAGAATTCTTCCTCTTAACTCGAGATAGGTCAAAATCCATTAAAAAAAAAAAAATTACTTTAAAATGGAAGGTAATCGCTCCTTCTACTATTAAAAGAGTTTTAATATGCAATGTCAACTTAATGCTAAATAATTTTCTAACAACCAAAATTGAAATATTCATTCCAAGATCAAATTCCCAAACTACTCTGGTTGCTAGGACTCTAAATGAATGGGAAATTTATTTTGTTTTATAAATAAATCAATCTTCGAAAGTATGATTTTTGTTTCAACCGTATGTTTTTTATTTCCTTTTAATTCAATTTCTAATATAAAACATTTGTTGTCCTAGATTATAAAGCTACTCTGAAAGTAATCATAGGCTTCATTTTAATTCAATTTATAGTATAAAACATTTGTTGTTGTAGATTATAAAACTGCTTTAAAAGTACATACCCCCTCAGCCCATCTTTTAGAAGTAAGTTAATTTTCAACAAAGCAAGAAAAAGGGGGACAAGGGGACCTAGGGGACGAAGGGATGGAGTATCGGAGGGTCGGAGGGTACAAAGGAACAAAGGAAAAGATTTGAGTCAAGAGTGATGTGCTGAATTCTTCATCTAGAAAAATCAAGGTTCTTGGAGGGCTGAGGGATGTTTGGTTGGAAGGTGGGGTGACGGGGCCCCATCAAGCTCCCTAACCAAATGATGGACAACCTCAACAGTGAGGTTGAGAGTCATGTCTGCCCCTCATGCCCACTCGGTTTAACAGTCGCCGGGTGGCACCACCATATTGAGGCCAACAGAAATAGCCTTGGCTCTCTAACATCCGCCTAACATGTGATGGGACACCCCATATATTGAAGTCAGACACCAACATAAAGGGACAACCACTACTAACACTAGGAGGCTAGGAGAAAGCCCCTGGTAGCCCATGTTGGCCCACTCGTTCCTCAGACGGGTGGTAACCTATTGCTCCAGTAAGGTTTCCTTGCTCCCTAACCAAATGATGGAAGTCAACTCCTGTACAGTTTAGCCCATTTGGACAATTGTGTGGTTGGTTGTCATGTCAGGCTCCCCTCGGGACCACAATACTCGTTCCTCAGACAGGTGGTAACCGGCTGGTAACCTGTTGCTCTAGTAAGGCTGCCTTGCTCCCTAACCAAATGATGGAAGTTAGCTCCTGTACAGTTTAGCCCATTTGGACAGCCGTGTGGTTGGGTGTCATGTCAGGCTCCCCTCAGGACCACAATACATTCTCATCTGCTCTAGTAAGTGGCAACCTCCGTTTGGAAGGGTCAAGTTGATATAAGCTCTTGACATTCTAACATCATGCGTTAAACTGTCCTGGAGCATCAGGAAGTCACACCCAATATAAGGAGGGGAAGGAGGGGATGTAAGGAGACCCACCATGAGCTTGTTTTTCTGTTGAGGAGTTTTTTATTATGGGTTTTTATAGTAGTTTTTTTACTTTTTATGTACCCACTCTATGCTCCTTTTTGACCAAAAATAGCCCCTGTAGAAAAGCATAATCACTTGCCCTTCGGGTAAGACCACCGACTACCCACCGACCTGAGCAGAATCACTTGCTCTTCGGGTAAGACCACCAAATCTTGTTGATGTAGATTATAAAACTACTCTGAAAGTAATCATAGGTAGTCATTGTTGGGTTGTGTTATATTCTTTCCACGACTAACCTACGTAGTGAACCAGGGGGTTAGAGGGGGGGCGGGTAGCCCCCCTCTACGGGGTTCGCGGCACCGCCCCGAGAAATTTTTTTTTGGACCCTATATTAGGTTGGGCGAACCTACCTATGGTTTTTCGGTCCACGGTTTTGGACGCGATGGTTTTCGGTCCATGGTATTGGATGCTTCAGCATGTATAAATATGTATTGTAACATTGAAAGGAATATAATGAAAAATCAAGCTGGTAGTCTCAGTTTTGAGATCCATTGGGAAATCTCTGTGTATATGTGTTTTATGTGTTATGCTCTCGCATTTTTATTTTTTCCTGTGATTTAGAATTCGTATGCAGGTAATTTCTGTACGGGGTTAAAACCTACATAACAATCTAGTCCTTAACCTTCCTTTAAAATCCTTGTATGTGGAATCATACAACAAAGCCCAGTCACCTTCTTGAAATTGCTTTTCCTTTATGTTCTTGTCATGAAAAATATTCCTTTGAACTTGACTTACCTTTGTGTGTAGGAGGGCCTGCATTCTAAACTTATCTAACCCATTCAACTGTAGCAATCTCTCTTTTTGTGCCCTGGTGAGATATAGATCTAGTTGTGCTGCCATTCTTAATGTGTTGTACTCAAATTAAATGGACAACAGGGCCTTCTTCCCATAGAATAACTCATCAGGAGTGAATCTAGTTATTGTCTTCTAGGTGGTATTATAGGTCCAAGTGGCCTCAGCTAATCTATCTACCCATTCCTTTCTGCTGTTGCTAATCACTTTGGTCAGAATTTCCTCTAGCGCTCTGTCGGTCACCTCACTTGCCCATTAGCTTGTGGGTGATAAGAAGTGGATGTTCTAAGCTTGATCTTGTGCTGGCTTAACAAATCTTCAGTCATGTGAGATGTAAACTAGCTACCTTGATTAGTGACCAGTCCTCTAGGGTATCCAAACTTATAAAATACATTTTCCCTTAAGAACTCAACCATTTTCTCCTATGTTGCTGCCTTGATAGCCTTGGTTTGAGCCCACTTGGTTAAATAGTTAGTGTACACAATGATGTACTTCTTTTGCCTGAATGGAGGGTCAATGAGTCCAATGAAATCCATGCCCCACTTGTCAAATGTCTCAAAATTCACTTGAGGTTGCAGAGGCATTTCATCCCTTGGAGTATATTTTCACATCCTTTGGCACCGATCACACTAACTAGTATACCTCCGGACATACTGGTGAAGAGTGATCTAATGATAACCAACTTGTAGCACCTTGAATGTTTTCCTCTTAGCTACAAAGTGACCTCCACAAGGCCCATCATGACAGGTCAGAAGGATGTCAAAGTCTTACTCCTCCTTGACACATCTTCTCAGAATTTGATCTAGCCCTAGTTTTAAGAGGTTGCCACCAATCCAAGTGAATGGGGGCTCTTCCTCACAATCTTGATTTTCTCTTTGGAGGACAAATTTGGTGGGAACTGTGCAGACACCAAGTAGTTTTCTATGTTAGAAAACCATGGAAAGAGAATTGAAATGGTGAATAAGTGTTCATCTGGTAACTGATCATCAACCATTACTTCCTCCCCTGTAGGAAAAGTTAATCTAGATTAAAAAGCTGCAACAAAATTCTCCTTGCCAGGGTTATCAATAATAGTTAGATTAAACTATTGTAATAAAAGTAACCATCAAATATTTTGGGCATTCACATCATGTTTATTCATCAAGTATTTAATTGTAGCATAGTCAATATGTACACATGTTTGGTAACCTGTAATGTAATGCCTAAATTTGTTCAATGAATGGACAATAGCTAGGAGCTCCTTTTTAGTGATCGTGTAGTTCAGTTCGTCCTTTGATAGATTATTACTAATGAAGTAAATGACATAAGGTAACTTGTCATATATCTGGCCTTAAGCTTCTCATATGGCTTTGTGAGATACATCAACATGTACATGGAAAGGAAGGGCCTAATTTGGGCCTCAGATAAGAGGTACAATGGTAAACTTGTCCCTCAGGGTGTCCAGGGCCTTTTGATAGCTTTTTTACCATAAAAATTCAAAGTCTTTGGCTAATAACCCCAAAAAATTAGAAGCTAACTTTATGAAGTCTTTTATGAATCTCCAATAGTATCCATCTAAAACTATAAAAATTCTAACATCTTTCTATTTTTCGAGAGGTGGGACCCTTTGGATGATGGCTATCCTATTTGGGTCCACCTGCAATCCTTTCTAGCATATTTAATGACCTAGAATAGTCCCTACAGTTATCAAGAACTCACATTTTCCAGGACTAAGGGATAGGTTCATTTCAATGCATTTGTTCAACACCTTACCTAAGTTGGACAGAGCCTCCTGGAAATCACACCCATAGGGTGTAAAATCATCCATATAAATTTCTACTGCATCATGGACTAGTGAGGTAAGGATACTCAGGACTACTCTGTGGAAAGTGGTAGGGGAATTGTATAGGCAGAAAGGAAGGACCCTATAGGCGAAAGTACCCCAAGGACATGCGAAGGTGGTTTTATGCTGGTCTTTTGGGCTGATCTATATTTTATTGTACCTGTTGAACCCATCTAGGAAAGAGAAAAACTTCTTCCCTGTCAGGCCATCTAACACTTGGTAAGTGAAAGGTAGAGGTAAATGGTCCTTCTTTGTTTCTTTGTTTAACTCTCTATAATCGCAACAAATCCTCCACCTCCAATTTTTCTTTGGGACCATCAGCAAAGGAGAAATCCACTCACTGTCCAAGATAGGGTAAATGAATCCTGCATCCAACAGCTTTTGCAGTTCTTCCTTGGCTATATCTTTGAGAGCTACATTCATTCTCTTTTGGGGTTTTCAGACCGGTTTGCAACCCTCTTTGATATAAATGTGGTGAGTACACACTGCGGGGTGCACTCCCTTCAGTTCCTTGTAACTCCAAGTAAATGCATCCAGATATTCCTTTAGCATGTTGCACAACTTTTCTTCTTGGTGTACAGAAAGAGATGGGTTGATTTCCAAAGTTCTTTCAAGGCCGAATTCTATGGTTTTCACATGGGTAGGGTTTGAATCAACTAAGCATAGATCAATTTGATTGTTTCTCTTGGTTTTCTTTACTACTTCCTCTAAGGACAAGCTGTAGGGAGTTGGAGTTTAGAGTATGTGTTAATCAAATCATCTTCATTTAGTTGTCCTCCTCCCATGTTTGTTTCCAAGGTATAAAGTTAGGCTATGTAGACTTCATTTTCTTCCTCCTCTTCTAGCCATAAGGTAAGTTATGTTCTAGATATGGCTAAGTAGGAGGGTACAGGACTAACTGCTTGGACATATGCCCATTTTTTATAGTCATATTTCCATCCATGTAGCTAATGTAGGCATCAACAGTGGATAACTAGGGCCTCCCAAGGATGAGAGCAAGTAAGCTTGGCCTTAGGCTGGAGAACTAGGAAGTCTGCAAAGTACTTCCAATATTCAATGGAGAACATCACATCCTTAGCGATCCCCTCAGGGGTTACTATGGAACGGTCTGCAAGTTGCAAGACTGTTGTGGTATTTCTCAATGAACCCTAGAGATTGAGCTTGAGCATGGTGTTCTTAGTCATTACATTAATCGTAGCCCCAAGCTCAATCAAAGTGTGTGGGACAATGGTGCCATTGATGTGCACATCTACTACAGGGCTTCCAGGGTCCAAATACTTTGGGCAAATTACCTACCCCAACACTAAGTCGAACAACTGTCCACTGACATTAATGGTAGGGGTGTCTCTTTTGCGCTTCCTTCGATGTTTGAAGAACTTCTATTTAATTAACTTGCTATAAATAGGTACATCCTTGATGGCTTGGGGAACTAGAATTTTGACACATAAATTTTTCAATTCACCCAGAACTTCATTCTCTTCTGGGGTAGGCTAGATTCGATGATTTAATCTCTCGGGAAAGGGTGGTGGATTTAATCTAGGCATGCTTTCCTCTCTTTCCTCCTCACTCTCCATAGGTGGAGGTGGAGTTTGGTTGTGCAGGAGCACTCTCCCAGATCTCAGGTTGATTTCCTAAATATCCAAAGCATAAGTAGGATAGGATGTCTCTCCACTGTACACTTGTTGTTCATGTCTATTGTTCGGGTTTAGATTTGGCTGGGTAGGCATCTGAGGTTTTTTAGGTGGAGAAGGGTGTAAAAGTTGAGGTTGAGTAGGTGTTGAAGGCAATAAAACTGGAGCATTGTTGTATGGGGGCCTCTAGCCCTTGGGTGTTGCATTCCATTGAGGTTGTGGCAGAGCATATGGATGAAATGATGGGCTATTCAACTGACAATAGTACTGAGGTAAGAAATACCAAGGAGGAGGTGTATACCAGGAGGGATGAGAAGGGGGACCCCAAGAGGGAATGGATGTGGTTTGGTTAGGGTTGTAATATGCATGGGATGACCCTTGCATGCCCTTCTGGTATGGTCGAGGCCCATGAGGTCTCCTTTGATTTATGTAACAAAGTTGTTTAGTCACCCCTTTAGTTCCCTAATACACAAATATTACTCCAAGAGGAGAAGGGCACTTGTCTGTGAAGTGGTTTTCTTCATAGACCAAGCATATTTCAATCAGATTCACTGGACATTCATTCTTAGGGTGCATCCCTGTGCATCTAGGGCAAAAAATGGCCAAGGCTCTCTTTGATTCCTCTTGCTTTCTCTTGATGTGCATAGTGTCCATATGTAGGCCAAGGGTTTGGAACATTTCACTCTTGAAATCTTCCAACATATTTCCAATTTCACCTTTAATGGATGTATTGGAAGAGGATGGATTGGCCATTGACTACCCCTACCCCTTTTCCTAGCTGCCCTAGAATGCTTCCTAAAGACAGTCTTGATATCTTAATAGGGTAGTTGGTAGATGTGCCCTCCTGCTAGCAGGAATAGGTTATCTAGAAGACCTTCCATTACCCCTCTGAGAAGGACTAGCTTTAGTGACTTAGGATCAAGTGTATACCTAGCCCTTTTGTAGCTAAGTTGGAATCTCTCTCAATAATCCTCTAGTGATTCATCATGCCCTAAGGTCATCCTAAAAATTTCCTCTTCAGTGTCTTTGGACCTGTAGTAGTCTTGATATGTGTTGTTGAAGGCTTACTACATCTAAGCCTAGGTTGTGATGTTATCCCCACATAAACCCATGAACTAGTGCAGGGCTGCATCTTTAAGAGTTGATGGGAATAGTTTGAAATTCTGCTCATCAGTGGTGTAATCATAAGTTCTGCATATGAAAACAAACTCAAACAAGAAAGCATCTGAATATTTTGAGGTCAAGCCATGGAAATGAGGAAAAAAAGAGGGGCTTATGTTTTTCATCCTACTATCCCCATTAGTTTCTCTGATGGGAAAGGCACCCTCAATTCTTTCTCTATCGCCTTTGTCATCTCTATTTTCAGTCATTAGGTCAGTTGGAATGGGTTCTACCTATTCTTCTCCCCCCATAGACTCTTCAATTATCTTTGCTTATTCACCTAAGGGGTCCTCCAATTTATAACCATCGAAGAAGAGGGAAGGTTGGCTATTTGAATTGGTGGGGGTATTTTGTAGAAATTTTCCTGAGTTATCCCTATTCCTAAGAGGAATGAAAGAAGTGTTTTTGTTTTGTTTTTTTTTTCAAGCTTTGATACTGACTGCAAAATTGAAATCACAAACTGAATGGAAGTTAACTAACTAAATGAAAACTAACTTATTGAATGAAATCTCACTTGCAAAATGGAAAAGAAAGCAAACTAACTTACAATAAATTTTGCATAAATGAAGCTAATAATAGAATGTCAAAGATAATAAATGGAAGAAAGAAACCATAAATCACATCTTACTGAGACATCTCCCTGACAACGACACCAAAAAGGGATGAGCACCAGTATTACAACAAGAATGCTGCAACACCTGGCCTACCAATTTACTTTATACCAGGGGTCCATACAAACATGGAGGTGACAATGTTGTATACACAAGTAGATGTGATGGGTTCACTCTTTGTCACTACTAAGTTGGATATAGACCACTTATGGTTTTTCAAACTAGACTTCTATTGATTCAAAACCAGCTTGATTAGCGATGAGAAAAAAAGGGAAATTTGCACTAAAGGAAATCTTGTCTACTGTAGTAAGGAAAAGACTGAAATCAAATGCTAAACACACATTCCTCTAACTAATTTCTAAGAGGCTTTGCTTCAAAAGAATGTTAAGTTAACATTTTTCCAATCCTACTATCCTAGGCATGCAATTTGAAACATCCAAAAATTCTACTGTTGTGCATGTAAATGAAAAAAATAACTCGTTTTTGTTTTTTGTTTTTCTTTTGTGAGAAAATGTGAATGCTAAATTCTCTTGGTGGTGTGGTAGGTGGATTAGGGATGATGTTGAATGGTTAGATGGATTGAGAAGCAAGTATGGGTCTTCTCCTATATTCTTATGGGATTTTTCCACAATTCAGCCTCAAGCTAGGCCACTACAAGTCAACCTACAGGATGTCCTATTGCATCGTACAAGATGTTTTAATGCTCCTATAGGATCCCCTTTACTCCTACAGGATACATTGAGAGCAAGAGGGGGGATTTGGAAGGTGATGCAAGGCTTAGGGAAGGTTAATTTGTGTGAAATGAGGTAAGGGAGTTCCTAGGACTCCTTCAGAGCTCAAAATAAGGTTGTTAGATTGTTGGATTTTCTCAACAAGCTTGAAGAAGTATTCTTATGGAATAATGGATTTAGTGAGGGATTTAGTGAAAGAAAGTTATAACCTTGGATGTATGAGGTTAGGATGGGGTTTCTAGTCATGAAATATCTCTGTACTATTGAAACTCCTGCACTACATCAATCACTGACATTTTATCCATGAATCATGTTAAACAAGATAGCTTTTCAATTAACTAAGGAAAAACATAATCTTATTATATAGTTGCCTATGCATGGGAAAACTTTTAGAATAAAATGAAACCTTTATGAGATCTAATGCAAGGCTGAAGACATCAGAAATGGAAATTAAATCCTATTCTTGAAAACTAGTAAAATGTTGGCCTATGTAACAGAAAACCCTAAATCCATGATAAATCAAAATTTTGCCTTTTTGGGGCTTTGTAGAAATTCTTTCCTCAAACCGTGGTCCCTCAAGGGAGGAGTGAGGAGAGATCCACCCACTAACAACTTTTGGATATTCCTTTACCTTCCTAAGCTACTGCCACACCAATGCACAAATGGAAGCAAACTAGTCAAATCCACAACTATGTGTAATGAAATAATGCTAAAGACAATTCAATCATTAAACTATGAAATCAACTAAGCATACAAATACAAGAAGAGGATCCTCTTCTACTAGGGTTGGGCCCTAACCCAAGAGCTTCAACCCTTTGAGTCAACTTAGTGCTAGATCAAGGAAATGTTCACTGTCATTACCAAATCAGAAAATTACATAACATTGTCTTCCACAAGTCTTGACCTCGAAAAATTATAGGTGCCTTTACATCCAAAATTTGAATCCTAATGAGGCTTTAGGCCTCCTTATTTATAAAGCTAAATTCTCCAACAACTTCCTTAAATCTTGGGAGGCTAGGCTCCCAAACTCAAGATGATCTAGCTCTTTAACTGTCACTAGCTCAACTACCTTTTGATCTTCATGACTTGGTTGCTTGTAACTTAAAGCTAGTGTGATTTGATGGAGAAATATTTGAATGAGTGAGCAGTAAATGAGGAGGATCTATCTCCTATGATCTCTCCTCCTTCTCTCATTCGAATTTGTGCTCCTAATTAGCAAAACTTTCCATGATTTTCTCTAAAACAAACCTGCAATCAATGCACATTAGTCAACTAGGCATAACATCTCACTTTTACTCATCTCATTAAGAAAAATATAATCAAAATATGTAAAGAATTATGAGAACTACTGATTTAAATGAGCTAGGAGGTGTATTAAGGTCAATATAGTTACCCAATGATGAGTCTCATCAAGCGTGTTAAAAAATAAAAAGGTATGGACCAACAATGGTTGGGGAAATTCGGAAAAAATGGTACTCCACTTTTTAATCATAGCGAATCACTCTAGAATATGAGACTCTGCCACTTCATCTTTATGGTTGTTGGGTTGGGAATCTGCTTGCCTTTCAATTCATCATACCTTTTCAAATCCCCCATTTTTGGTTTTGGGTCAATGCCTACAACTCCATTTAGTGTCATTGACATGTTCAAGAGAATTCATTTAGTCAATATCTTCTACAATACTCTTAAGCCTTCATTCCATGTCTGTCGTTCCTAAAATAGTTTTGTATCATCATCATTCTATCTCGAATCATGATACTTGTTTCGTGTTGTTGATGGGGGATACACCAAGGCCCTCTTGTGATGGGTCACTTCTTGTTGACATCGACCCATTATCTAGGAAGTTGGCTTAGAAACAACTCTTTCGTAACTTGGTGCTTGCATACATTAATGGCAAGTTTCCTCACTCTCAGCGATAGGTTTACATCATTACCCTTCAACCTACAGATTTCGTTTGGCATTTGACTTCAACTGATTCATTCACACTGTACAGATTGTACCACAATACCATGAGAGCCATTAAAATCATCAGTGGTTTCTCTTGCATCTATTAACAACTTACATCATTGGTCAGTAATTAGATGGTATCTACTATGTTCAACTCTAAGTCATTGATTTACACGGTTAGACTTATACATTGGCAATCATGTGAATGATATAGAAGACCGTGTATCTAGTTCCATCCATTCGGGCTACGATTTCGGGATTAACATCATAGTGTATTATTGCTATGATTATAAACATAGCCATCCGGTCATTGGTATGCCTTTTGTCATCAATTGACATCTCTTTTGATCATTGTACATGTATTTTTATCTTATATATAGAGCATGGGAATGCCTCTCTTAGCAAAGTCATCATGATGTCATGTATTGTAACATATAATAATATCATGAGTTGTTCTTGATCCTGACTTCTCATAAGGTAAAGAACTTCAGTCATCAGTTTCCATTTCTAACTTTACACTTTAGGGGCAATTTGTTATAGGCCATTTTGTCACATCTGGTTAGTAGGCATGTTAACTGGATCAATCAAAATCCTTTTACCCCTTGTCATCACCTTTCCGTAAATCCCTAAGCACGACTCTTCCTAATCCTGGAGTTTCTACCTTTAACTGCTTCATTTCAGTGATTTTAAGGTCCAATGTGCCCTGGCCCTTTAGGAGACTATGTTCACCAGCAGATTGAGCTTCTCTAGACCTCTGTTGGTCACCAATAAGTTTCCCCTTACTCACGGTGCACTAATTCTAGAAATTTGAGAAAAATAGAAAGAACCCCAAGGCTTCCACTTCCAGAAGCTTCCAGGAGTTGGTATAACAATTTATCTTGGTTGAAAGTCTTAATCCTATCCTATCTTACCTTTGTGATTTCACCCTTATCACTTGAGCTCATCCTCCCACCAAGAGTGGATCTCAAACCTAGATTAGTAAATGGATAAGAATAACTAACCTACCATCCTCTTCTATACATTTGCTACCATCCACATGCAAAGGGTTTGATTTTGGAGATTGATTCTACTCTCATGTGTTTGCTTTGAGAGTCATTATTCCATGCATTAGGGTGACATAGAGGCATAGTTTATGGAAAGAAAAGGACAAGTAAACTTGGGGAACTCTTCTACAAGATCAACTCCTATTTTTGGTTGTAACTCTCTCCATTTTTATTAATACAAAGAGTATATTGTTTTCCTATATATGATGTTATGATTTCATGTACTTCAATACCATGTTGATCTATTGAATTAATTGATTGGATTATGCTACATCAATGTTTCAAATCTTTGCCTTGTGTTGTTTGATTGTGCAAGTTCTAATTATAGAATCAGATCTAGATTGGAGCATACAACCCGAGGAAGGAGAAAATATTGCGACAGGTTCCAGGTAGGCCTCATTCCACCGTTCAATTACTTTAAGGAAGACATTGTGCCCTTTTCTTTCTATTGTTGTAGGTTAGTCCACAAGGCCTAGGGAAGACACTTATGTCCTCAGTCATAGATTCCTTATAACAGACATATTCCCTTCAAGAGTCTAAGTCGTATTCAGAAACATTCTATGGTCACTAGTATCTCTGTTATGAATGAAAAAGATTGTAACTATGAAATTTGTATTCTAACAAAGCATAAGAGAGACAAATTCCCCACATATCTAATAGAGAAAAATATCCCTTAAAGCCATTCCACATATATATGTGGCCCAATGCAAACATAGTCCACTGGTAGCATTATTTATTTTCTAACCTCTATCGATGATTATAGCAAGAAGATATGGGTTTATTTTCTCAAAAGTAGCTATAATATTTTCTCAAGATTAAAAGTGTTCAAAGAAGAAACAAAAAAGAAAAGTGGAAAGAATTTTAAAGTACTTAGGTCCGATGGAGGAGAATAATACAGTTCCAATGATTTCAAATAATTTTATCAACAACAAGGCAACATCATGAAGAACAAAACCATATACACTCCACAATAGAATGGAGTAGCAAAAAGAAAAAACAGGTCGATAATGAATATGAAAAGATGCATGCTTTGTGAGAAGAAGTTTTCCAATAACTATTCGGTTGTAGTTATTACTATTGCAGTATATGTTCTCAAAAAATATCCAATAGCCAATGTTAAAGATGTTGTACCTCGAGAAGCTTGGGATCATAAGAAGGTGAATTTCTTTCACTTTTGAATTTTTGGTTTCATAGCATTTCCACATGTTCCTCAAAAGTAATGAAAGAAACTTGATGATAGAAATGAAATATGTATCTTTGTAGGCTATAGTGAATAGTCAAAATCCTATAAACTCTACAATCGAATCACCAAGAAATTTCTTTTAAGTAGAGATCTTAATTTTTTTGAAAATAAATCTTCATTTGATTAAAGCAATGAAGCTTTAAATCAGCCTATCCATCCACCATGACTATTAAGATTGTAGGGATATGAAGAAAAATAGCACTCTGAAAATAATACATCCTCCAAGAGTGAATCCAATAGTTTTTCATGAACTTCAAAAGACAATAAAAAAATATAAGCACCAGGGAAATATATGAGCAAGATCATGACTTTGCTCAGCACAATTTGTTTGCCTTTCCTTCCTGTTAACCAACCCATTTTGAAGAGGCAAAAAAAGAGAAACACTGGGTTGATGTAATGAGTTAAGAAATCAAAGGCATAGAGAAGACGAGACTGGGGAACTGGTTGATCTCCCAAGAGAAAAAAATGAATTTCTCATAATGTGTGTATGGAAGACCAAACTTAATGAAAAAGGAGAAATTGAGAAACATAAGGCAAGGTTGGTTTCCAAAGGATTCTCACAACAGTATGGTGTAGAGTATGGTGAAAGCTTTCCTCCATTACCAAGTTTAGGCATAGTCAGAACTATTTTGGCAACTAAAACTTAACACAAATGACACGTTTTTCAACTTGATGTAATTTTATTTTTTTCTTAAAAGGCATATTGTAGGAAGAGGTTTATGTACATAAACCTCATGTTTTTGAAGTTCTAAGAGAGGAGAATAATGTGTACAAGTTGAGGAAATACTTATATGGTTTGAAACAATCTCTCTGAACTTGTTACAGTTGAATCGACACTTACCTCATCAAAAGTGGATTTCGTAGCAACAACCATGAGCCAACTCTCTATACCAAAACTCATGAAGGTAAAATTCTCATTGTTTTCCTTTGTGTTGATGATTAGTTTTATATATGTAATACGATGTTAGAAGAATTCAAAGTTGTCATGCAAACATATTTTAATATGACTAATCTAGGGCTCATGAAGTAATTCTTAGGCTCTGAAATTCAACAATTTTCTAATGGAATTTTATTTTGTCAATAAAAGCATACCTGATGAGTTCCAGTATTGTAGCAAGGGTACTGCAACTCCTGGGCTACCAACTTTACTTATCAAACTAGGGTCCATACAAACTTGAAGGTGACAGTGTTGTATGCACAAGTAAAAGTGATGGTTCTAACTGTTGTTATTGTTCAGCTAGTGAGAGACCACTGGGGTTCCAAGCCAAACTTCTATGGAGTCAGAAGAAGCTTGATTCTTTGATGGAAGAAAGGTAAATCTACTTTAAGAGAGTTACTCTAATGCAGTAATGGAGAAAGCCAACATCTAATGCTAAACCACACCATACCATAATTAACCATTTAAGAAGCTATGCTAAGTAGAAATGCTAAATTAGCAATAAAAAAATTCTACTATCTAAGTTGCAGAAGTGAAAAGAATCAAACAATACTAATGTACAAGAATAAAAACTAAACTAAATATGTTTTCACTTTTTTGGTCTTTTTAGGAAAAATCAAGTTTGCAAACTAATATTTCTTGTGGATGTGACAGGTGGATTGAAGGTGTTTGAGGATGGATAGAAGGTTTATGAAGTGGTTGGATGGTGTGGAGTGGTCCTAGGAGGATTTTTGTGACTTCCTATAGGTTTCCCATTAATTCGGCCTCAAAACAGGTTGTTTCAGGAAAACCTATAGGATGTACTAGAACTACAAGATGATCTTGTAGGAATTACAAGAAACCTACAGAATACAACTGAGAGCTAAATGTGAGGTGTTGGAGGTGATTGGAGGCTTAGGAAATGTATGTTATGGGTGGAATGAGGTGTTAGAAGGTCCAGGAGCACTCAGGAGTCAATATCCAAGATAAGGTGTGGCTAGGTTTGCTCATTGTGTTTGGGAGAATTTTAATGAAAAATGATGAAAAACTAGTGAGGCTGATGGTGAAAGAAAGGGATGGATAAGGTGGATGAAGTGGAAGGTGGCTGCTGGCTATGAAGTCTTGGTCTCCTCCTGAAGCACCTGCTCTACATAAAACATGTGTGTCTTCCAAAAAGTTATGCAACAAGATACATTTTTATAAACTAGAAAAGTAGAACTGATGAATCAATTTCCTATATTATGCATGAAAACATTTGTTTAAAGAAATGAAAGCATGAGTGAGATCTATTACAAAAATGGATATCGAAAAGATGAAAATAAAATCTACATTGCAACATTAACCAGATACTAAATTTAAGACAACAAACTCCAAAGCTCATAAAAGAACTAGAAATTTGTGCTTTTTGTGCTGCTTAAGGGTCCCTTCCTTAAGTCATGGTCTCAGAGGGATAAAGTGGGGTCGAAACACCTACTAACAACCTTGTGGTGATCCTTTTTCTCCTTGCTAACCTACTACTTGAAATAAACGCACATATGGAAGCAAACTATCACACAACCAATCTAATCTACACTACTTGTAATGGAAATGCATTTAATAAGCAAATTAACAATTAAGCTATCAATCTACACTAAACATAGATGTACAATCAAGAGGAGCCTTGACTACTAGGGTTGGGCCCCAACCCAAGTGCTTCAGCTCTCTGAGGTAACTCAGTGCTGGCTCAAAACAAAACTCATTCTTATTACCAAACAACAAATTACATCAAAAGCACTGTCACAAGTCTTGCAACTCAAAAATAGAGTAGATTTCCAATCAAAACTCTGAATCCTACTGAATTCCTAGGCCTCTCTATGTATACATCTGATGTCCCCAATGACTTCCTTAAAATTAGGGAGACATGGCTCCCAAAATTGAGGTAAACTGGTGCTTTGTCTCTCACTTGCTCGACTGCCTTCTAGTCCTCATGATTTGGCTTTTTGCACTTCGTGTTGATGGAGGAATATTCGAATGGAGTGGTAGTAAATGGGGAGGATTTACCTCCTATAATCCATCTCCCTTGTCCCATTCAAGTTTTGACATTGGTTTTTGCCAAAATTCCTTAATTTTCTCCTTTAATCTTGCATTAAATGCACATTAGACCACAAAGCATAATATCCAACTCTAATTCACCTCATAAATAAAATATAATCAAAAGCATGCAATAAGTTATGAGAATAGCTAGTTTGACTAAGCTAGGAGGTGAATTAAGGCCCATATAATTACCCAATGATGATGCTTATCATCACCCGCCTACTGAAAGTGTTTGCTTATCCTCTGAGCAACTTAGTCAATATCCATATCCTTCATGGCTCTAGTAGCCTCTCTGACATCCCATGCCTCTGTTATGGTCTCCTCTTCTTGTTTATAGAAGCCTACTTTCTTTTCTACTTCTTGCCACTGCCTCTTTTCTTCTTCTTCTTTTCTCCCTTCTAGTATCCATAAGAGTAGTGGTGCACTAAGTTTTAGGCCTATCCAATCAACCTTAAATTGTTACATAGATTTCTTATACATAGGTATCATGTTGAGTGCCTCTCTCAACCTTTTAGGGGAGTGATATTCTCTCATCCTTAAGTTGTATGGTAGGGTGTTCCATCTCCTTAAGCAAGCATGTATACTATCATCTCCTAGAAAACTGAACATGACCTCAAAATTTGAAATTGCTTGCTCTTGGGTAGCAATATATCTAGGTGCCATTTGAGGATCATTTGCAATAAAATTATGGGTATTGATGAGGGCTATGGGATTTTATTGTTCAGCTCTAATCAAAAAAGGTTTAGTTTGCTCTCATGCCAATATCATTTTCATCGTTGTAGCTCTTGACTCCTCATGGTTCATCCAAGATGCCAAAGCCATTAATTGTAGATCTTCTATCTTGGCATTAGTGTCCCATACATTCATGTGCTTGAGGGCCATATTGTACAAATAAAACTTAGCCATTTTTTCCCTATCCTCTAATGTACTTTGATCATAAAGATCAATAAACTGCCTATAGTCCTGAAATGGCATGGTTCCTCTTTGTGTTAGGGTCTTAATCTGAAACTGTAACCATTTTTCTTTGAGGTAGAGAGCATAGGATTTAGTTGGTAGCCTACACTAGATTGCTTCAAAGGAGAGGCCAACCATACATGCCAATTGGTTCTCTCTTTCCTGTATTTGTCCCCTCAGCCATACATTCTCTGTCTCTAGTTGATTTTTCATTATATCTTCTCTGTCCCTCAAGCCACTTAGTTCTCTGCCCATTTATTTGAGTTTCTCTTCCTTGTGCCCAATGTCTTCCACCCCATTTGATTTAGTGATCTGTATCCATCGTGAGTTTTGGCCCTCTCCCTCTCAAGCTCGAAGAACAGTGGGATGGAAAATTTTTGAGGTATGACCCCGCCTCCTTCAATAAACCAATAATAGGAGTTTAGGTTAGGTTGGGGGTTGGGTTATTTTATCTTTGGGTCCTCCTCTTTAGTTTCTTACTATTCCCATACCCTCCTTTCCAATTTCTATGCTTCTTGTAGATTCAGCAGAGTATCCTATAGGACTATTTTTGCTTCCTGTATATTTTTCTATGGATCCTATAAGATTACCTTTCCCTTTGAGGAAGTTGACCTTTTAGTAGGCCTCTTCACATAGGTTATAAAGGAGTTATGGGAAGGCATTTTGTCTTTTTATGTAGGGGAACTTCAATCACAATAGGAATTTTGGTTGATGTTTGTGACTTCCTCGATCTTATTCTTGTGCTCTTTCTTGTTCTGAAATATAGTGGGGTCTACCTCTGCCTTTTTGCTTGATTGGGGTGCTGAGAGTAGTGAGAGAAAGTACTGCCTCTCTCTTAGTGCCTTCTCAAGACACCCTAGGTGACTCCTCCTTGTTTTATGTCCACTCTGTTCCATTGCTTTCTTCGTCTATGTCCTTCCTGTCTTCCTCTTCTTGTAGATCTTCATCATCTCTACCAGTTTCCTCTTTAATTTCCTCCTCTATTTCTTCATCATCCCCCTTCTCTTCTCCCTCTTCTTCTTCATCTTCATCATGTTGTTCTGTGTCAACTCCTTCTTCATCCATCTCATCCTTATCTCCTCCTATATCTTCCTCTTCCTGTTCTACTTCCTCTTCACTCACAATATGACTAACATCATAAGTGAGAGCTTTGATGTCATCCTCCGCTGACATGTCTCTAAAAATTGTCCATGTTATAGGAGTTATGAGGTTTTGGAGGGCATCTTCTATGAGGATCCTAATCAACCCATGGTGAGCTAACTATTGGGAATTTTCCTCTTTCACTTTGATGCTTGAGCCTATGAGTGATCAAAGTAAGAAGTATGGTATGTTGAGCCTATGGTGAGGGGTTGTTTCTACTCCAAATCTTAATTCTTCAAGGATCCTAAAATGATGGCCATATACAACACTATACCTACCCTCAAATAAGATGTATTTGGTTAGTTGGTAGCGTACCTCATTCCATGGATATGGCAGACTTTCCCTCCTTACTTTATTTTTGTCCTTAGTGGGTTCCTCACCTTATAAAAAGAATTTTGTTTTCACAACCTGGCTATCTCCTTTGTCTTCTCTTCTCCACGGTATTCCTAGGGGAAGTGTGGTGACTCAGCTGATGAGCTCAGGGGTGAGATCAATAGTGAGGCCCCTTATTACAACAGTGGCATGGATTCTGGTGTGTTGAGTGAAGGAGAGACCAAATTCTTCAGCCACCTCATCATCATACGCTTTGAATTTTTCAGAAAACCCCATCCAATTATGTCTTGTGAAGATTTCAAGCACTTGGGGGTGTTTTGGATTCTCATAGTGTTTGTGGGCCCTCTCTTGTTAAACCCTCCTGTCATCTTGCTGGTGAAACTTGAGGAGAAAATGAGAGGGTTGAAAGAAATTTTCAAATGCAGAGCCAAAATAGAGATGACTATGTATTTAATTCCCTTCACATAGTTCCTAAATTCACTCAAATTTAGAGTATTCTTGGTTCATTTACTTGCATATAGGGATGTAATTATAGAGCCTACCTCTTTAGATTGTTTGCAGTGGCCAACTCCCGTGATATCCCTTCTGAATTCTTCTTTGCCAATCCTGTAGATAGTCTTTGTGTATCCTGTAGGCAATCTCTGTGTATCTTGTAGGAATTCCCATGCATGCTCCTATAGGAATTCTTGTGTAATCCTATAGGAATTGTTGTGCAGTGAACTGATGTATCTTTTCTTCTGGTGTGTTGCTTGGGTATGAGAGTGATTTGAGTGAGGGATTTTCGAGGAGGTGAAATGCATGAATGCATGGGAACGATGTTTTATTTCCTCTTATGGTGATTTGGGGTGAGGTGGTGTGCTAGTAATAAAGGTACGTTGCCATTTTTGGACTGGTCCCCACTACCACCTCATCATTTCCCACTCCTCATAATCAGCTCCCTCCTTATAGATCTAGTTAAACTACTTTTTGTCCTACTCCTTCTCTATATTTGAGTTGACTGCAACCATGTGTGAGAGGACACCCGATTGTGCATGTGCTGACTGAACGAAGGTGGCCAAGTTAACTAGACACCTTTTTACTTATAAACCAACTATATCATAACCATTACAATTTTTTTTACTACATGATGCATATGAGGGAGTGAGAGGGATGCTTGCCTGTGGTTTCAATGCTATGTTGCAGTTGTCGGAGACTAGAGGTGTTGTTGTGTATATTTGTTGCACGCCATTCTTCTTCCTCTTGTTGTATGCTAATGGCTTCTTTGTTTTTGCAAGTACCTATGGTTGAAGATCTAATGATGCTGCTTTGGAGCTCCTAGATCATCATGGTGAAGACTTGTTTATGGTTTGATTGGTATTCTGTGGGATAGGTTGCTACAAGATTTCCTATAGGATGTCTTGTAGCTGCTTCTCCCTCAGAATTGTTTAATCATTTTGCTTGTCGGGGCTACGATTAAGGTGACATGGATGGAAAGAAGGAGTGGCAGTGTGGAGAGCAAAGAATACTCAGGTGATTCTCTTTATTCCTCTCTGTTTTTTTTTTTTTTTTGAAGACTGGAGAAAAACTCTTGAAATTGATTTTTTTTTTAATGGTGAATGTAGGGATTATGATGGTGGACAAGATGAGGTGTTAGATCATGAAGAGGGTTAATTTTAGGGACCTAAAAAGTCCATCATTTCCCTTTGGATTGTTTCCTCTAGGATTTTCGGGTCACTGTAATTCCTATAGAATCATCATGTAGGTTTTCAGGGGATCCTGTAGGAATATAGGGGGTCCTGTAAAAGACACAGTCTTTGTATAAAATGAAGAAATGTAGTGGAAAAATGACAAAAATGATGGAGGGATGGATGAGAATGAGTGAAAAAAAAAAAATATGTGAGTGGTAGGGGTCTACTTGGGATCGTCTTTTTCTCCTTGACTATCCTTCTTGCCAACCTACAAATGGAACTTTCATGATTAAAAAAATATATATTTTGTTTTTTTGAGAAACAACTAGGCCACCTTAGAGAGGTTTTTACCCTAGTTTTTTGCCCTAGGTAGCTCAAGAAAGATTTTCACCTATGGATCTTCTTATTCGCTTTTTATTTTTGTTTTTTCATCATTGATGCGCCTCAAGAGGTTTTCAACCCAATGATGGGACTTAGGCACCTCTTGGAGGTTTTCACCTGAACCCTTATTATTTTTTCTTTTTTTTCAATGATTTGATGAGGGAGGAGCTAGAACTTTCTGTGCACTGTTGAGATCCAGATCGAGCTATGCTACCATTCTTAATGTGTTATATTCAAATTCAATGGACACCAAGTCCTTTTTCCCATAGACCAACTAATAGGGTGTGAATTCAGTGGTGGTCTTCCATGTGGTATTATAGGCCCGAGTGGCCTCAACTAGTCTTTTTTCCCAATTGTTCCTATTGTTGCTCACCAGCTTGGTTAAGATACCCTCCAGTGCTCTATTGGTCACCTCCACTTGCCCATTAGATTGTGGATGATAGGGAGTGGAGGTCCTATGCTTAATCTTGTGATGGCTGAGTAAGTCTTCAATCATGTTGGAGGTAAACTGACTACCTTGGTCTATGACTAGCTCTCTAGGGTACCCAAATTTGTAGAACAAAGTATCCCTTAGGAACTCAACCACCTTCTCTTCTGTTGTTGCCTTAATTTCCTTGGTTTCAGCCCACATAGTCAAATAATCAGTGCACACAATAATGTATTGTTTTTGCTTTGAAGGAGGGTTAATAGACCCAATGAAGTCCATTCCCCACATGTCAAATGGCTCAAAAGTCACTTGAGGCTGCAGAGGCATTTGATCTCTTAGAGTAGGCCTTCTCATCCTTTAGTGCCAATCACACTGACTAGTGTATTTTTTCACATCCTAAAGAAGAGCGGGCAAATAATAGCCTGCTTGTAACACTTTGAATTTTGTCCTCTTTGCTACAAAGTGACCTCCACAAGTCCCATTATGATAGGTCAGAAGGATGTCAAAGACTTCCCCGTCCCTGACACACCTTCTCAAGATTTGATCTGGGCCAAGTTTGAAAACATTGCCCTGAATCCAATGAAGGGGGCACTTTCCTAACTATCTTGCTATTTTCTTTGGAGGAAAAGTTTGGTGGGAACTGTGCTAATACCAAATAGTTTGCTATATTAGCAAACCATGGAGAGAGAAATGAAATAGAAAATAAGTGCCCGTCTGTTAACTGGTCAACCACCATTCCTTCTTCTCCTGCAAGAAAATTTTCCTTAGAAAAAGGTCTGCAACAACATTCTCCTTACCAAGCTTATCAGCAATGGTTAGATCAAACTACTGTAATAAAAGTAACCATCTTATAATTCGAGCATTCACATCTAGTTTTTTCATTAAATATTTGAATGAAGCATGGTTAGTATGCACAAATGTTTGATAGCCTGTAATATAATGCCTGGATTTTTTTAATGAATGCACAACAACCAGGAGTTCCTTTTCGGTCACTATATAAATTTTACTTCAGCCTTTGATAAGTTCTTACTGATAAAATAGATAACATAAGGCATTTTTTCATCTATCAGACCTAGGGCCACTCCTATGGCCTTGTGTGAGGCATCATCATGAATATGAAAGGGGAGGGCCCAATTTGGGACTTGGAGAATTGGTGTAGTGGTCAACTTATCCTTTAGGATGTCTAAGGATTCTTGACAACTTTTTGACCATATAAACTCAGAATCTTTAGCCAAAAAACCAAATAAAGTAGAGGCCAATGTGCGAAGTCCTTTATGAACCTTCGGTAGTATCCAACTAACCCTAGGAAACTTTTGACATCTCTCTTCTTTTGAGAAGGTTGGACCATTTGGATGAGAGCTATTTTTTTTGGGTCCATCTGTAGTCCTTGCTGAGATATTGAACGACCTAGCACGGTCCTTGCAGTAATTAAGAATTCACATTTTTCAGTACTGAAAGACAAGTTCATTTCAATGCATTTGTGTAGTACTTTGCCTAGGTTAGACAGGGCTTCTTGAAAATCACAGCGATAAGGTGTAAAATCATCCATATAAATCTCCACCACATCATGGACCAATTCGGCGAAAATACTCAAGACTGCTCTCTGGAAAGTTATAGGAGAATTGCATAGGCCAAAAGGAAGGACCCTATAGGAAAAAGTAACCCAACGAAAAGTGAATGTGGTCTTATCCTGGTCTTCTTGGTAGATCTAGATTTGATTGTACCAACTAAATCCATCTAGGAAAGAGAAAAACCTTTTTCCTGCCAGGCCATATAGCACTTGGTCAATGAAGGAATTGAGGAAAATGATCCTTATTTGTGGCCTTGTTCAACTGCCTGTAATCTACACAAATTTCCACTTACCATATTTCTTGGGAGCTAACACCAAAGGAGAGACCCATTCACTATCGGAGATAGGGTAAATGAATCCTGCATCTAGCAGTTTTTGCAGTTCTTCTTTGACTATATCTTTAAGAGCTGGATTCATCCTCCTTTGTGGTTACCGGACTGGATTGCAACCTTCTTTGATGTATATGTGGTGAGTACACACTGAGGGGTGTACTCCCTTGATTTCCTTGTAACTCCAAGCAAATTCTTCTAGATTTTCCTTTAACATGTTGCATAGATTCTCCTCTTCGAGAGCAGAAAGAGATGGAATGATTTTGAAGGTTCTCCCTGTGCTGAATTCTACAACTTTGACATGCAGATGGTTGGAATTAGCCAGGCATAGGTCAATTAGGTGATTGTTCTAGGTTTCCTTTACTGCTTTATCTAAGGGTAATAAAGTGGGAGTTGGACTTTGGAGTAGGAATTCAATAAAGTCATCCTCATCTTGCTGTCCTCCTACTATGGTTGCTTCCAAAGCATAAAGTTGGGTGGAATAAACTTCATCTTCTTCCTACTCCTCCAACAATAAAGGTATGTCATTCTCTATAGAAGGTTGAGCAGAAGGGTATAGGACAAACTGCTTGAACATATGCCCATTCTTTATGGTCATGTTCCTAGCTCTACAACTAATGTAAGCATCGGCAATGACCAACCATGGCCTCCCAAGGATGAGAGGGTAACCAGTGAGCTTAGCCTTAGGCTCAAGAACTAGAAAATCTGTAAGGTACTCCCAGGAGTCAACGGAGACCATCACATCCACCACAATTCCCTCAGGGGTTACTATGGAACGTTCTGCAAGTTGCAGAACTATTGTGGTCTTTCTCAACGGGGCCCAAAAACTCTTTGTGTTCCGTCGCTTGGGGTTAGGGTTTTGGTTGTTTAGGGTTTTCCCTTGTTAAATAATAAAAATTCCCTTGAGCCTAATTGTAACATAGTCCAAAGGCATGTAGCCACCACATCTCTTCTCATAGATAAGTTACCATCACCCGAGCTAGTTTATTTCCATTTTGTATGTTAGCATATTTTATCTCCTTGATATTAATGAAATGAAATTTTATTTATACTGCACCTCTATGTTTATGTTTGTATTTGTGTTTTGTTTCATTCTTGTATAAGTATGGCTCATCGACTTTAGAGGTATCCTCAACCAATGTACATCAAGATGAACATTACAAGAAACACATTATAAACTATCATATTAGCTCTCAATATAGTTTTGGGATAACTCTTTGGGGTGCCTTGGGTGCCATATATATTATATCATGAGAGTCCAATATTTTTTCCATAGCAAAAATATTTCAAGGTGATTAGGAATTAAATATGTCTCCAATCACTCTATGATCAACAATGTGATTCATACTATTGCCTCATTAAAATGCATGACATACTTATTTTTTACCAAACAAAATGATAACAAAAATTGATAAAAACATTTTGTAACTTTTTACATTTAATTATTTTTATTGTTTAAGTAAATATTGTCTTATTTCATTTTTTTAGTAACTTATTTAAGGTTGATTTGGAATCTCCTTTCAATATATCTTTAATATGTTTTAGGTTAAAATTTTCATTTAAAAAAGAAACTTGTTTTGCAAATTTAAATTCATTATGAAGTATGTATGAAAAATTAGGATATTTTCAATGATTCTAATATGAATTTGGTTAAAACAAATACTGCAATATTTGCATGTTACGTACTCATTTATTTACATTGCTTAGCCTGGGGTGAAGAACCATTTTATAAAGAAAATACAGGGTTATCACGATCTCAACAATTCTAATGCAACTTCAATGGCTCGATGGGCAGAGGGGAGTGAAGCTCCCTCGTTTAGTGATGTTGTGACATGAGACAACCTTTTCCAATGATTTTGAATCCATGACCAAAGGAAATCAATTCAAAACCAAGGAATAGAATATATAGGACCAAGTAACAAAGCCACGACTACCTTAAGCCTTCTTTCACAAAGGTTCTCTTCAAGGAGCTATGTACCAAAAGCTCACTCATATGTTAGATAAGGAAAAAGCTCAATTTACTGCTCTACTACATGTTCATCAAAAATATCTTATTAAGAGACCATTATCATTAAGTTTTTATCCCCTTTGGACTATCCAGTCTTGCCTCAGGTTAGATATTTGTTAGAATTTTAGGTAGTGCTTTTCTTAAACGAAACCTTAAAATTCAAAATAAAGGAATCCCCCTAGATCACCATCATACTTCTCTAAAGATCGAAACTGCACTTTATTTTTTTTAGTGTTGAATGCTATAAAAAACATCTTTTGAAGTAGATTTCTTGTCGATTTTTAATTTAAATATTGCAAATTATTTTAGATATTTGAATGGCTTATAAGTGCTAAAGAATTAATTACATTCCATTGTTGTTCTTAATTATTTTCCCACTGTTAACACAATTTTTTTCATAGTGCAACTTACTTTTCCAACATTTGTAATTTCTAGTTGTTTACACCACACATGCACACTCTAGCACACCATTAAAATTATTCTTGCCTCACGATGCCAATCTCAACCTAACAGTATCCTATAAGATAACATGCATCAAGTCCAATGAATGATTCCAAATAACTTTATAGTTAGGTTGTGACCTTGGGTATAGGCATTCAAATAATTCCCCTTGGTCATTTGACATTGGAGCATAGAGCTTGTATTTTTAGGTAACTTCAAATCATTTCCATTGGAAAGGGTACCAACCCATTTCGCAATAGACACTTCATTTTATATGAGATAATGTATGGAATTGATAAGAGGTCTACATCAAACTCCTTTCTCCCTTTCATGACTAGAGACCACAAAGATAATTAATTTTATCGGAAGGTAAGAAAACATGCTGCATGTATCTATGAAAAGTGAGCGTAGTGGAAAATTCATTAGGAATCCTTATCTAAGTGGCTCTTACAAGATGGAGCGAATTTGAGACAGATTTATCAAGGGCATTAGGCATGCCTACACGTCATTAGTTATAACTTCCTTGTTCATATATTCACTAAGAATTACAAAGCATGATTACTTGGCACCTAGATTGTCTACAAGACCACTTTAGCCATATATTAGGACTTGTTTAATGAGTAGTTTATCTTTTAGGCTATAGTATTTTGTTTTGATAAGATAAGGTTTGATTAGATCAGGTTCTATTTACTTTATTTTAAATAAAATCACTTATTGTACCACCTACACATGCAATAAGTGACTTGTGTGATCTTTATTTTAGTTATTTCTTTACCTCATTCCTTTATCATTTGAATTAGGGTTTTCCATTATAGTGTGACCTTTGAATCCAATCACCATATCTCCTTCGGGGATACAGTCTCATATAATGAGAGGTTATCAACCTTGATTTCTTATTATGCAACATCACACCTACTCAACAAGTTGAGATCATTCTCCCTATCCCACCTTTGGGTTCTAATATTCAATAATTTCATTTCTCCTCCCCTTCAAGGGGTGTTGGTACCTCCAACTTATACCTTTAGTTCATTCACATCACATCCTAGTTCCACCATGGTTTATTTAATCTTGGAGTGAATTTTGGAGATATTTCTAACCAAAAGTCTTTAACTTACATTGATAGCTTGAAATTTATTGATTTGAACCAAATTATTGATGATCCTGTCTACCATAATACTACTTATCCTTCTATGCCATGAAAGTTTCCTTTAGGGTTACCTAAATTTAACGATAACCTTGGAGAGGAACCCTTATAGGCTATATCTTTCCATGTGTGATATTCTTCCAAATACATCACTGAATACTCTATTCAATCGAGTTTATTATGTTACTGTTTCATAGAAGTCACAACTAGGTAGTATCAATCAACCTTGAAATGCCCATTAAATATTTGCATCCATTGTAAAAGAACTAGCTTTCTACTACTAGTTACTAATTAACCAGGATGTTGGATTTAAAATCCTAATGATTTTTTATGATACCACTACCACTCACATCATACATGGCAAAGGACGATGTCTAGATTTTGTAAATCGATGTTGATTAATGGTTGTTTCTTTGTGGAATTTATAATTGCCATCTGATGAGCCTCATCATTAGGAAACTATATGGACCTCAATCCACCTCCTAGCTTCGTCAAATCAAATCTTCTCACAATTTATTATATGTTCGATTATATTTTGTTTAATGAGGTGACTCAAAGTGAGATATTATGCCTAATGGACTAATGTGCATTGATTGTAGGTTTGTGAGAGAAAATCATGGAATTTTTGCTAATTAAGGGATGAAACTCGAAAGAGACGAGCAGAGATTATAGGAGGTAGATCCTCCTCATTTAATTCTTGCTCATTCGAATATTCCACCATCAATCACATTAGCTCAGAGTACAAGCAGCCAAGTCATGGAGATCAAAAGGCAGCCGAGCAAGTGACAGTTAAAGAGCTAGTTTATCTCGTGTTTGG
Organism: Pinus taeda; assembly: GCA_000404065.3. Taxonomy (NCBI): domain Eukaryota; kingdom Viridiplantae; phylum Streptophyta; class Pinopsida; order Pinales; family Pinaceae; genus Pinus; species Pinus taeda. Next base: position 74,022 of record APFE030529902.1, read on the forward strand.
GAGCTGAGCCTCCCTAGATTTAAGGAAGGCATTGAGGAATTCAGTTGTATAAATAATGAGGCCTAGAGCCTCATTAGGATTTGAACTTTTGTTCTAAAAACACTAGTCAATTTCGAGTTCAAGACTTGTGGAAGACATTGTTATGTAATTTTCTATTTTGATAATGAGAATGAGCAATTCCTTGATCCAACACTGAGTTAACTCAGAGGGTTGAAGCTCTCGAGTTAGGGCCCAACCCTAGTAGAAAAGGCTCCTCTTCTTATATTTGTATGCTTATATTCAATTCATAGATTAATGGTTGAATTGTCTTTAGAATTATTTCGCTGCAAGTAGTGTAGATTTAATTTGTTTGCTTATTAGTTTGCTTCCATTTGTAATTTACTTCAACAGTAGTTTAGAAGAGATAAAGGAAGATCAAAAATTTGTCAATAGGTGGTTTTGGTCTCACTCCTTCCTTCAGGTATCATGGTCTGAGGAAATAACTCCTATGCAGCCCTAAAAAGACAGAATTCTAGTTTCTCATGGAATTTAGGGTTTTCTATACTTAGGCCAGCATTTGATCAGTTTACAAGAGTAGGATTTAGTTATCATTTCTTATATCTTCACTATTACATTAGATATCATCAATGTTCCATCTCATTCTGCAAGTTCTCGTCATGCATAAAGTAGGCAACTAGCTCATCAAATTTTGTTTCCCTTAGATAATTGAAATTCGTTTTGTTTACATAATTTTTGAGTAAATGTCAATGTTGATGTAGTGCAAGTGTTTCAGAAGTACAAAGAGATTTTAGATTCAGCAACCTCATTCCAACTTCATCCATCCATGATCATTCTTTGCTTTCACTAAAACCCTCACCAATTTCATCATTTCACAAGGAAACTTCTACAAGCTTGTTGAGCAAATCCAACCATCTCCCAACCTTGGTTTTGAGTTATGAAGTGGTCCTAGGCACTCCCTTACCTCATTAAATCCACCAACCACCTTCGCTAAGCCTTCTATCAACTTCAACACCTATCCTTTTGCTCTCGGTTGTATCCTGTAGAAATATAGGGGATCCTATAGGCTTTTAGGACATCCTATAGAACGCATTAGGACATCCTATAAGTTTACCTGTAGTGGCCTGTTTTGAGGCCAAATTGAGGAAAAATCCTCCAGGAAGCTAGAAAAGGTCCCCTACTGGTCTCCCCAACCTTCTATCCATTCACCATCATCCCTAAGCCACCTGTCACATCACCAAAAGAGATCAGATTTCACACTTTCACATAAAAAAGACAGAAAGAAAAACACAATTATTTTATTCATTTACATGCACAATAGTAGAATGTTTGATGCTTTGAATTTTCATGCTTGGGACAGTAAAATTGCATAGATGTTAACTTAGCACTCTTTTGAAGCATAGCCTCTTAGCAGTTAGTTAGAAAATGGTGTGTTTTAGCATTAGATTTCAGTGTTTTTCCTTACTGCTGTAGACAATCTTTCTCTTATAGTAGAATTCTATTTCCCTCATTGGTAGTCAAGCTTCTTCTGAATCCATATAAGTCTGGTTTGAAAAACGGTCTATCGGTAGCTTAGCAGTGACACCGAGCAAACCCATCACATTTACTTGTGTATACAGCACTGTCACCTCTAAGTTTGTACGAACCCCAGGTTGATAAAGTAAGCTTGGAGCCCCCAGGAGTTGCAACATTCTTGGTGCAATACTAGTGCTCATCACCATCACTAATGATGTAGTCATGAACATGACCTGAATTAAGGAAGAGGGAATATGTGTTTTCATGTATTGAATGCAGAACCCATTTCTATCTTCCTACAAGACACCAAAGATTTAATTTTAATATTGTAGACCATTATTGAGGCAAATAGATCAAATTATGTAGTTTACAACCTTATAAATGGACTCGTTCATCATTTGAAGTGGACCCAAAGACATAACACATATGATTGAACTCCGTTATCAATTTGTTTAGTATTTCCTATGTTATTTGAGTTACAATTTCAAAATTTAGTCTTTAAATGTTGATTTTAAATTAATTAAGTCAAAATTCATTGTAATTATAGGAAATTGAGAAGCTAGTACAAGAATCATAATTAGGTTTTTTTTTGGAATCAAATATTTCAAAATTAATTTCATATATTCCACCATAATTAAGTATGATTAAATATTTTCAGCCATATTCTATTGGGCCACATTGACTAACAATTGTTAAACATGGAAAACTAAACTTATCATGATCTAATATAGTCAAACATAGTCAAATATTTTCAATGATGATAAAAATTGGTAGACCATAGTGAAACAACATCAATGAGAGTTGATAATTGACCATAGTTAAAAATAGTCAACCATAGTTAAAGACAATAAACCATAGTAAATGGTACACAAAAATTACTAACTATAGAAAACCTTAGTTAACTACAACTAGCTAAAGTTAAAAATTGTTAACCAAAGCCAATCATATAAAACATGGTTAACTAGTTGGGGGCTTCTATGAGTATAAATGTTTAAAAAATTATCTTACAAGTCCATGACATAATTGAAATAATTGCCGACATGTTTTGAACCATCTAATGTGGTTCATCATCTCGATGAGATAGATGAAGATAATTCTAATCTGACATGGGTATGAACCACATTAGATGGTTCGAAAAGTATTCACAATTATTTCAATTATGAGATGAATCTGGAAGATAATTTTCTAAATGGTTAATTAGTGTTAACAAAATTCAACCATAGTAAACCATGATAAACCATATCTAAATATGGTTAATCATTGTCAAACTTGGTTAATTATGTTGAACAATGGTCAACTCTAGTCAACCATACGTGAGCTCTCAAATAGAAATTTGAGCATCCTATGGGCATGGAAAAAACTCAAGAATTGAATTTTAAATCTATCTAACTAAATATATCTAAGTTTAAACATAGTCATCCATCATCAAATAACCTCAACCATAATCAAACATTGTCAAACATGGTCAACCATAGTAAAAATATATAAACTACTATCAATAATAATCAACAAAGTCAAACATAACACGTCAAATTTAAGCATATTCAACAATGCTCAACTATAATCAAGCATAAACAACCGTAATCCACCATCATTGACCAAAGTCAACTATGGTAAATCAAAGTCAACTAGATTCAACTTTGAACAACCAAAGTCAACAATAATGCATCATGCATGATCATACTCAAACATAACCAACAATAGCTAATAATAGACAATCATGATTAAACATGATTAATAATATATATATATATATATATATATATATTATATATATATATATATATATAATATATATATATATATATATATATATAATTTTTACTTAATCTTTGAATATGATTACTATGTTTGACCATAACTCATATTTTATATGTTTAATTTACAAATTTACAATCTTCTCTCCACAACCAAACTACTTGCAAATAATAAATAACATGGCCATATGATAAAGGTTGTTAGTGCACATTAATCTATGTCATTAATTAAAATATATTTAAAATAACATCAATCAAAATTATGTGATTATGCTATTTTAAAATTTAATAAAATTATTATTATTAAAAAAATAATAAACCAACATTGAGCATCTAGGACAATTGATATGAAAATGGTCTTAATTGCATTCACCTCCATGCCTGATCTAATAATCGTTGTGTGAGTGACCTCAGTTAAAGATTTATTAAATGAAGGTATTACAGAGTCATATGCTGGTGTGTGTGTCTGTGTTATTTAAGAAATGGATCGATCAGATTGCCAATACATAGACAATTGAAGGGAAATACAACAGAGAAATACAGTAAGCAAATACAAGAACACAAGAATTTAATAAGGATTTCACCCTATTCTTCAGGGCTACATCTCCGGTCTAGCTTCAGTGGTGGCCTTATTTTATTCTGTTTCAAGTAGAGAATTATAATACAGGGACTTAATGTGAGTTCTCCTGAAGTAGGTTTTGCTTGGCAGGGTGGTTCTTGGATTCACCAAGCCACTAGAGTACACAGACTCTTCTTCTTCCTACCATCTCTGTGGCCTTCTGGTCTATAGTGGAAAGAGACAAACATGGTGCTCAGTCCGGACAGATTGCTCTATGGGATGGCTTGAATCTCTCAAGATCTCTGGTGCTAAATATTTCCGTTGGTCAGCTCAGCCCTCTGTCTCTTTCTGCTTTTGCTTAACTACCTTCTTCTCTAGTTTCTGTCTCTCAGTGTTTAGTCCTCTTCTCAGGGTTCACTCTGACTGACTCCAAGTCCTCTATATTCTGTCTCTATTCATGGCTTTTAGCCATTCGTTCCAATGCCTATTTGGTTCCTCTTCTGCCTCTATCAATTCCCCTTCTACAGCTGCGCTTGGAGTTCCCTGTTCGGCATCATCATGAATGCTCAACGAGTGGCCACATGTCCTCCTCTAAATAGTGCCAACTTGCTTCGTTGGTTCTTTTCTTCAGTTACGTCGTCGATGCGTTCTTCCTCCACTGTGGCAGTCAAATGGATTCCAAATCCTTCTAAAACACGGCATATTCCTTCTTTGATTCTGCTTCCTCCGTCGAGCACGATCTCAACCATCCAATTTGGGTCCCCCAGATCCAATGTCAGACGCATGTTTAGCATGGTTGACTTGCTCGACTGATAGCACACGATCAACGACGGTTTTTCTCACCTCCACTTACCACGTGTTGATTGATGTATGGAGTCGCTCCACTCTCATCCAAAACCTCTTACTGTTTGTGGGTACCACGATCAATACCATCGGTTTTCCAGAGCACAAGTCTCGCCTTTGTACATTAGCACTTTTCGCTTTTCTACCCGCGGTTCTCCAATTCCCCCACACGACCGAGTGCTCAGGATTTTCCTTCACGGCCATGTTCACCCAGCAATGCCCGCTTAGCACTAGCATCAAAAACCTCCTCTGTTTCCTGATCTGAGCCTCCCAGGGGTTAAATTCGCCTCCCGTGCAATCTCCATGGGCCTCGGTCAGCGCACTTTGACCAAGGTCCTCGTTGTTCTATGTTGGCTGCCATTGCCACTGGTTCAAGGTGTTTTTGATCACTGTTTTTGAATTTTTAGAAGTTTGTCCTGACCTAATATAGTCATGGTTCTCTTTCGCAGTTATTTTATGGATCCAATTTAGATCACGACCTTCCCACTTTAAAGCTTTTGGACCACCAAAAGTTGGTTTTCTTTCAAGCATCGACTAAGTGAGGATACTGCTATCTCACTTGCCCAATCTAAATCCACTTTGCATTGCTTGGCTTCGAACCTTTGAGTCCAATCTGAGGTACTCAACATCTCCTTTGCACGTTGTCCTCACCTTTCTGTCCAAGATTGTGTCTTCCTACAATTCATTAAGATATTTAAGTAGCAGGTCATCAATAGAAGGAAATTGACTTTGCTCTTCAGCATCCTCAACCATTGAAGGTTAAAACAATCTCAAGGAATCTACATTTATGAGTGAGTAGATGTGCATGTAAGCTGGTAGATCAAGGAGAAAAAAATTTTCACCAATCTTCTCAAGTATCCTAAAAGGTCCATATCTGATAGGCTTTAGCTTTTTACCTTCACCTTACATCCGGTCCTTACTGATATACAACCAGACCTGGTGTCCAACTTGAAAACTATGCTCCATCCGATGCTTGTCATGCCTAGCCTTCTATTTGGCTTGGCTCTTTTCCAACTGTTCCTGTACTACCTGGTGGATCTCCTAGATCTGTTTAATGAACCTAGTTGCCTTGTCCACATCACTGTGTCCATTAACCATGGTACCTTTACCAAAGACAAAATCCAAAAGAGACCTTGGTATGAAACGAAAATAGGTCTCAAAAGGAGATCTCTGTGTAGAAGAGTGTTTGGCTCTATTGTAAGCATGCTGCACATAACACAAATGTTCATCCCAAAGATTAGGATGTTTGCTGCAATATCCCCTGAGTAACTAGATCATTGTTCGGTTAACTACTTCTTTCTAGCCATCGGTTTGTGGATGAAAAGCTATGCTTTTCTTCAGTCAAGTGTCCATCAGTTCCCACAGAATTGACCAAAACTTCCCCACAAATCGAGTGTCTTGATCAGATACAATGGAAGTAGGTAATACAAAATGAACCCATACATGTTCAAAGAATAATTTTGCAGTTTGTTCAGCTATAATCTGTTTATTACAAGGTATCAAAATACACATTTTGCTAAACTTGTCCACAACCACATATAGATAATCATGACCTTTCCTAGATTTAGGCAGTCCTCCAACAAAATCCATGGAAACACTTTCCCAAGGGTGAGAAGGAACTGGAAATGGAGTGTACAAGCCTAGTTTTATGTTGCTAGGCTTGCTTTTAGCATACATAGTACACCCTTTTACATATCTAGAAACTGTCTCATTCATTTTCTGCCAATAGCAGAACCTTTGTAGCTGTGCAACTATTTTACTTAGCCCAAATTGACTTCATATCAGAGAAGTGTGTGCTTCTCTAATTATCTTTACTCTCTCAGTTTGTGGAATGCAGAGTTTCCCACAATGATATAAGAGTCGGTTCTTCATATCATAGTCCAATTCTTCTACTCTTTTGCCTTGACTCAAAGTTGCATATATATCATTAAAGTCCATATCCGGATCATATTGTTCTTTGTAGCTTTCATGTAGCACATAATTATGCTTAAGTATGGTAGATGTGCATTTATAATGGGTCTAGATAATATGTCTGCAACCTTGTTATGTATTCCCTTTTTATATCTTATGACTAAGTGAAACTGTTGTAGAAAACCCATCCATCTGTAATGTCTTGATTGCTGCAACTTAGTTTGGGAGTGTAAATATTGAAGTGGTTGATGATCGGTATGTATTATTGTCTCTTTGCCCATTAAGTAATGTTTCCACTTTTTCACACTCTAAACTAATGCATACAATTCTTTATCATATGTAGAATAGTTAACTACTACAATATTAAAAGTATTATAATGATAACATACGGGTCTACCGTGTTGTGTCAACACTGCTCCCATGGCATAGTCACTGGAATCTTTTTGGATCTCAAATGGTCTTTGTAGATCAGGCAGTGCTAGTACAGGTGCTGTACTAATCTTTTATTTCAAGGTGTCGAAGGCTTTCTGATGTTTGCTTCCCCAGTGAAACACCTTGTTCAATCCTGTGAAAGCATGCAAATGAGCTGTAATTGAGGAAAAGTTAGAGATGAACTTCCTCCAATATTGTGCTACTCCTAAGAAGCTTCTCACTTCTGTAGCAGACTTGGGTTTAGGCCAGTTTACAATGATTGCCACTTTAGAGGGATCTATTTTCAATTCACCACCCCCTACTATATAACCCAAATAATTTAGAGATGTTTTTCCAAATTCACATTTTGAGAGTTTAACATAAATTTTTTCTCTTTTCAAAACATCTAATGTCTTCTTAACATGCTTTAAGTGTTCTTCCCACATTTTACTAAAAATCATAATGTCATCGAGATACACAATAATAAAATCATCAAAAAAAGGTCTGAGTACATCATTCATTAATCTCATGAAAGTAGCAGGGGCATTGGTCAATCCAAAAGGCATAAAAAGGCACTCATACAAAACCTACTTTGTTTTCAAAGCAGCCTACCATGCATCTTGCTCTGCAACTCTGACCTGATGGTATCCACTATGCAAATCCAGCTTGGTGAAATAAACAGCTTCCTTCAATTGATCTAAAAGATCATCTATGTGAGGAAGGGGATAACGATTTTTTATTGTTATCTTATTCAATGCTTGGTAGTCAATGCACATTCTCCATGATCCATCTTTCTTTCTCACCAAAACAATTGGTGACTCACATGGTGATGTGTTAGGCCTAATGAACCCTTTCTTGAGCAACTCTTGCACCTACTTCTTGATTTCATCATTCTCTAAAGCGGACAACCTATACATTCCAATGTTAGGAAATGGAATATCTTCCTGCAAAATAATATCATGTACTATTTCCTTTTTGGGTGGTAGACCTTTAGGTTCCTAAAATAGGACATCATACTCTAAAATAATATTTTCTATATCAACTTGCTGTTCAGCATTACAACCCTCATATACATCGGTTTTATCGAGTTTCTTTTGCTTTACAACCATTAGTAAGAATTGTTTGCATGAATTTATCATTTTTTTCATCTACCCTAAATTTATGAGAGTATAATTATTCTTGAGCTTATGAGCTCTTACAAAGTATTCGATTCCATCTTTAACAAGTAGATACTTGTTCTCAGCTCTATAGAAAATAGCATTTCTATCATACAAGTAAGGACTTCCTAAAACAATTCCACATATATCCAAAGGAATTACATCTAAGGCAACCTCATCTACAAATGCTGACCCAAAAGAAAACTTGAGTTTGCATTGTCTAGTCACTTGTAGTTGTGCTTTATCATTCAACCATCCTAATGGGTATGGTTTCTTGTGAGGTGTAGTTGCTAATCCCAATTTCTTTACAATTGCTTCAGAAATTAAATTTACTTGTGAGCCACTATCAAACAATGTATCAATCTTTTGATATTTGGAAACAACTTGAATATGGAAAAGCTCATGTCTTTTTCTCTCTTGTTCTTCATCAGTAATAGATTGAGTAGAATTACTAGTAGATGCTTCAAAATTGTTACGTTTTATACCTGTGGCTGTAATGATTGCTTCATCTCCAGAGTTTGACTCTAAATCTTTCTAAATAGCTGCAGCAGTCTTCTTCTTCTTACCCTCGGACTTCTTAGGTCTCAGCTCTGGATGCATAATCCAAAAATGCTCATCATCATGCCCATCCTTTTTACAGTGAGTGCATGAAGCTTTGCTTTTCTGTGCAGTGTTTGCCTTCCTTGCTTTCCACTTCTGCTTTATTTTCTCCTTTCTCTTGCTTGCAGTGGGTTGGGATGGTCCCCCAACTTCTGGATTTCCATTCATTCCTCTACCCTCTAGATGACTAGCTTGTACAGATACCTCATTTATACCAGTGGGATTAAACATGAGGATGGTATGCCTCATGTAGCTCTATAGACCACCAATTTACTTCAAAAGAGTCTCTGGTGAGTCTAATGAGATCCCTAGAATCAATTCTCTCTTTCTAAATTCTTGAGTGTACCCTTGCACACTTTGCCCTTTCAACTGTTGAAGAGTTTGGCAGCTCATCATGGCTTGTTGCATGTAGGCCAATGGATAGAACTACTTCTTAATTGCAGAAACAAAGTCACTCCAGACAGAGATGGTTTTACCAAGTATTTTCATGTCAGCTTGGGTTCTGCCTTCCCACCAAACCAAGGCAGTGCCTCCTAGGCATAGGCTTGCCAGCTGAATTTTTCTCTTGTCCGAGTTGATGTTCTGCACTCTGCAATACACATCAATTTATCTAATCCAATTGTCCAACTTTTCAGCATTTAGCTCTCCATCATATATAGGCAAATCAAATTTAACATCTATCTTAATCAAACATGCTTTCTTATTATGCACAAGGCTATTAGGAGGTGTGAGAAAGTATTCCTCTTTCCTTTTTCCTTTTGAGTGGTCATAGGAATGAGACTCAACTTCTTCCTTATCTTGTTTAAAACCTGATGAATCTTCATCCTTATGCTTTCTAAAGTTCCTATACAATTCTTCTACCATAGACTTTATAGCTAGGAAACTTTCTATGACTTGAGTGTTTGGCCCCACAGAACCTTCCTCTGACATTCTCTTCTAAGGATAGACTCTCCCAATTTCAGGATTAGTTTCGATCAACTCTCCTTCTCCTAATTTGAGATTTGATTGTCTAACCTTATGGCCTAGAGCTCTGATACCACTTGATCTGATAATCACCCTATGAGTGACCTCAATTAAAAATTTATTAAATGAAGGTATTTCAGACTCATATGTTGGTATGTGTCTCTATGTTATTTAAGAAATGGATTGATCAAATTGCCAATACACAGACAATTGAAGGGAAAGACATCAGAGAAATACAGTAAGCAAATATAAGAACACAAGAATTTAATAAGAAGTTCACCCAATTCTCCAGGGCTACATCTCCGGTCCAGCTTCAGTGGTGGCCTTATTTTATTATGTTTCAAGCAGAGAATTACAATACAGGGACTCAATGCGAGTTCTCCTGAAGCAAGTTTTGCTTGGTAGGGTGGTTCTTGGACTCCCCAAGCCACTTGAGTAGACATACTCTTCTTCCTCCTACCAGCTTTGGGACCTTCTGGTCTATAGTGGAAAGAGCCAAATGTGGTGCTTAGTCCAAGCAGACTCCTATGGGATGGCTTGAATCTGTCAAGCTCTTTGGTGCTCGATGCTACCGTTGGTCAGCTTGGCCCTCTGTCTCTTTCTGCTTTAGCTTAACTACCTTCTTCTCTGGTTTCTGTCTCTCAGTGTTCAGTCCTCCTCTCGGGGTTCACTCTCACTGACTCCAACCCCTCTGTATTCTGTCTCTGTTCATGGCTTTTAGCCATTCGTTTCAATGCATGTTCGATTCCTCTTCCGCCTCTGTCGATTCACCTTCTGCAGTTGTGCTTGGAGTTCCCTGTTCGGCGTCATTGTGAATGCTCAAGGAGTGGCCACATGTCCTCCTCTAAACGGTGCTAGCCTGCTTCATCGGTTTGTTTCTTCAGTTACGTTGTGGATGCATTCTTCCTCCACCATGGTGGTCAAATGAATTCCAAATCCTTCTAAAACACTACGTATTCCTTCGTCGATTCTGCTTCCTCCATCAAGCGCGATCTCAGCCATCCGATCTGGGTCCCCCAGATCCAACGTCATACGCACGTTTTGCGTAGTTGACTTGCTCGACCGATAGCCCACAATCAACGGTGGTTTTTTCTCACCTCTTCTTGCCACGCGTCGATCGATGTATGGAGTTGCCCTGCTCTCGTCCAAAACCTGTTACCGTTTGTGGGCACCCCAATCAATATGGTCGATTTTCCAGAGTTCAGGTCCCGCCTTTGTACGTTAGTGATTTTCTCTTTTCCATCTGCGGTTCTCCGGTTTCCCCACGCAACCGAGTGCTTGGGGTTTACCTTCATGGCCCTATTTGCCCAGCCCTAGCATGAAAAACCTCCTCTGTTTCCTGATCGAGGCCTCCCAGGGGCTAAATTCGCCTCCTGCGCAGTCTCTATGGGCCTCAGTCAATGCGCTTTGACCGAGGTCCTTTTCATTCCACGTTGGCTACCATTGCCATTGTTTTAAAGTGTGTTTGATCGCTGTTTTGGAATTTTTAGAAGTTTGTCCCAACCTGATACAGTCATGGTTCTCTTTGATAGTTCTTTTATGGATCCAATTCGGATCAATGCCACCATATCCTTGATTTCAAGATGTCTCCTATTACGAATCCCAATTCCCTTTACCAATCCTTTTACTATCATAGGCACCTAGATATATAAGTTCAACCAGATATTTAATGGTCTCTTTTTTTGTATTTAGAGCTTCTCCTCAAGAAGTTTGACGAAATTGATCCTTAATATTATTGAGCTTCTTTCAATGTCTTAAAAATTAATAATAATGAGTTGCTTCTAAAAGATATACTCTCGAATCACTTCCATATTCTAAATAACTTATATCCCGTTTGCGCTAAAAGGAATTTCCATGACCTATTATAGGATAATGTCACATTGATAACACTAACAAAACATTATAAATAAAGTTCAAATAAAATTATATTTTAAAAAATAAAATCATAATCTCTCTCATATACCACGGTTAAATTTATTATATAAATAGATTTATATAAAAGAAATCGTAATTTATAATAACAAATGCCATTTTTGTATATGTATGTTTACATGAGTTTTGAGTTCTTGAGTTTTTAATTACACAGGGTAACCATCGTAGATCAATTATGATAAATATTACACTATAAATTTACACATTAATATAAATAAATATTATATAAAAACAAGTTGTATATCTATAATAATCGAAATGCCATTTCTGTATATGTATGTTTACATGAGTTTTGAGTCCTTGAGTTTTTAATTACACATTGTAACCATTATAAATGATGAAAAATATTACACCTTAATGTATTTCATCCTTCTTCCTTCATAAATTTTAGGTTATTAATTATCTACATTCGAAAGACTAATGGTCATCAGCCTTCCTTTATCTAAAGCTAATACTCATTATCTTGTTTGCATGTTTGGAGGGTAGTTATTACTCGAAGAGAGTAAGATTCTAGGGTGAATCATAGTTCTTATTTAAAAGTCAACGTTTTTAAGTTCAAAACAAGACCCATCTTAAAGACAAATTAATTGTTGAGAGAAAAGAAATGGGAGATTAAGGAATAAATACAATAAATATAAGAAGAAGAAAAAACATATAAAGTAGGAAGAAAAAAAAAAACCTTTAAAGGAAACAAGTCAACTAAAATACACAAATTCATAACAAAACAAAAATTAAGAAATTATACACAAAAACAAATACAAAATAAAATAAGAATTAAAATAATTTAGTTAATATTATATAAACAATAATTAGAAATCATAAAAGGTTAGATAGTATAATAAAAGTTATTATTAACTATAATAATCTTAAAAAAATGGCATACGGGTTTTGGATAGGGGTTGTTTGGGGTTTTGGATAGGGGTGTTTGGGAGTTCTATTAAGGCACTCCTTATAATTGGGAGCTCTGTTAAGGTACTCCTTGATGTGAAGTCACACTCTGATCGAGGTGATATATTAGACATGATGATGATATAGATAATGTAATCTCATCAAACTTACAAAAAAAATCCCTAAAAAAATATCAATATCAATAACAATATTAATATAATATCATAATTCTATAACAATATTAAATTTATAAATTTAATATTAATAAATACTATATTAATATATATGTTATATATTAATTTTTGATACAATTAATAGTATTAGTAAGCTAATATAATATGCAAACTCTTAACTAATAAAAACTAATATTATTTAATAATAAATTAATAATTTATATAATAATAATTTAATAGGCTAATATTAAAGTGAACAATAATATTAATAATTCTAAAATTATTAAAATTAATATTAAAAGTGAAATTATGATAGGCCTAAAATATATTAAGATACATTAATAATTTTAACAGGGTTAGAGAGTTAGAGGTAAGAAGGAAGTGGTTCCCTCTAACTTCTCAGCTCATTAACTCTTCATTTTTCATTCTTTTGACTTATATTGTCTTTTTTCTATTTCTTTTTCTTGGTCCTTTCTTTCTCTACAATTTCTTCTATCTTTTCTATATATTTTTTTTTATTTCACTTTTTTCCTCCCCGGATTGCTCAACCACACCTCTTTTTCTTCATTATTGTTTTTGCCCAACCACACCTCTTTTTCTTGGTTATTGTCATCTCAGTCTATTGTCCTTTTTCTTTTAGAATTTTTTTGCATTGTAATTAGGTGTTTTCTTTTGGCATTTCTGGTTTCTTTATTTGCATTTGTTTTCATATTTTTGGATGTTTTAGCATTCTAATTTGTAAATTGTATTAAGTTTGGGCGGGACTAATGGCCTTATTATCATTGATGGAAAAGTAAATTCAAGAGAAACAAGTTAGGCATAGCTTGCACAAAGGATCAAAAAATGAGCAACAAAGAAGTATTAATATGTTGTAGTGATGTGGTGCAAAGTGTGATGGTTTGGAGCAAATGAGCATAAAAAGAGTAGCATTGAGGAACACTAAAAGAAGAAACAAGGCAAGGAGCAATTATGGGAATCAGACTGTTGATCTTAGGATGTTGATGAGTGAGATGTTGTGATGCAAGGAAAATGAAATAATCCATGACAACAAGGCAAGACTCCATGATAGCGAAGGCAGGACTCCATGAGAGACAAGGCATGGAAAACATGTTGCAAAGATTGTTGTGATGTGTTAATGGAAAATTTTGTTAGTGGTCATGAGGAATGAATTTCCAATTATATAATCATATGTTATTCCTATAACTTTACATGAAGTTGGCATTATGTTGAATAATTTAATCATTGCACGAGGATAAAGATAATATTGGGTGCAACATTTATTTTTGTGTTCTACTATTTAAAATATGAACAATTTGGAAATGAATGAGTGGAAGACAAGAACTAAAACTTGTTCACTTCATATTCTTATGTGGGATACAAAAAAACATAAAATTATCTTTATAAAATATATGATTTTGGAAGCTAAGAAGAAGTTAGAGAGTTGATTGAGGTGTTATGCATTAGTGACCTAGAACATATGAAACTTATGTGAATCATATTTGAAGCGAAGAAGTGGGAGAAATGAAGATGGAGATATACAGAATTTATGACCAAGTAAACTAGCACATTGTTATGTCTTGTTTGCATGAGGGGATTGCAGTCTCATTTCAATTAGTGGCTTGATAAATATCAAGTTGGAGCTTGCTATGGTAGGATCCTCCTATGGATTGTAGACTAGAGAAAATGTATGGGAGTTGGATCTTCCTTGCATGGTGCAACTTGCAGAAAATTGAGGTCGCAACCTCCTGTAGGTTGCAGCCTACAGAAAATTAGATGTAATAAGGGAGTAGTATGTTTCCTTTGCATCACAAGAGTAGCAAAATCGTGGTTTTCTCCCTTTATGGGTTTCCACTTATATATGGTGTCAATATGTGTTGTTATTATGTGTTGGTGTGATGTTTTGATTTGCTTATTACTTGTTGTTCACATATTCAGTTCTCAAGTCATTATTTTTAAGCTGCTCATTTAATGTTTCAGTTAATGAGGTTTAAAGAAAATAAATTAATGTCCATAAATTTACTAAACTGATTGACCGCCCCCCCCTTAGTTTAGTCAAGTATTTATGAATTGGTGTCAGAGCAAGTTCCTTCTGTATAGCCCTAACAACATGAAGGTAGGTTTGGTTGAGTCATGTACTATCAAAGTGTACTTATGTTGAGTGAAGAAAACTTTCATGGATGGAGAGATAAGGTAAAATACGAAGTGATAGCTTATGGACCTAGTGTATGGAAACGTATATGTGAAGGCTACTATAAAGACTCCCCCTTTGCACAAGAACAACAATGGAATGCTAATAAAAAATGTGTTATATTTAACAATATTCATAAAAAGGATCTTGATATGGTAATAGATTTAACATCTACAAAAGAAATTTGGGATAGATTGCAGGGTATTCATGAAATAGAGACTAGTAGTTGTAGTACGGAAAAAGAGAAGAGAAAGAGGAAGAAGAAAAATCCCTCTAAAAAACAAAGGTTTTAGTTAAATGAGGTCTCTGCTAGTTTCAATGGACCTCATTTCCATGAAGAAAAGATAGTCGAAGAACAAGCCAAGCTTGACATAGCCTTGACTGAAATAGAAAGATTGAAGAATGAAAACAAAGATCTGAAGAACATGGTGAAAATACATGATGAGAGAGTGCATAAGTAGGAGGATGAATTTGTGAGTTTGAAGGCACAACCTGAAGAATCAAGGAGACTAGAAGAGTTGATAAGCAGTAAATTCAAGGAGAGATACCTACAATGTGAAAGATTAGAGTCTGAGATTATTTTAGCTCAAAGGGATTTAGATGAAAAGAACATGTTATGTAAGAAGTTAGGAGAGTAGATTGCATCCATGAAGGACTCAAAATAAAAAATAAGTAGCTTAAAGGCAGTTATAGAAGAAGGTACAAGTAGAGTGAATAGAAAAGAAGTAGACAAAACCAAGCAGAAACAAAAAGAGACAAAAAATAATTCAAAGAAAATGAATCTTCTAAAAAGGTAATTTCCTCCTAGAGATGAGTTGAAAAAATTCAGAAGATCTCAAAGGAGATTATTTCCACCCTTGAAAAACATCAAGTGTTTTTCTTTCCATGAACTCGGTCATGTAGCAACAAAATGTAAGAGAAATAAAAGAATGTTTAATCAGTAGAAGATGCAGCAAACAAGAAGGCTTTCTCAAGCAAGCAAGCAAACATGAAAGACAACCATACATGAGGTACACAAAACACTTCCATGGTTACTGTTGTTTGTGCAATGAATTTGGAAATAACGCCATTGAATGTAAATAGTATGCAAAGAATAACACAAGAGTACACACACCATTTCCTCCATATCTTGGTCAAATAAGGTGTTATCTATGTAGAAATATTCGACACAAAGCCAAAGAATAAAAACTGGAAAATACCCTAAGGAACTCTAGACAAATTATTAAAGCTAATCAAAGAAGACCAAACACTAGATCAAAAGGAAAAGAAGATAGTAGAAAGAAGTTATTTCCACAGTTTATGTTTGGCTAAATTCTTCCACTTCACTTGAAAATTGACAAAAGGTTCTATTGTTTCAAAGGATTTGGTGGGAGCCTTTCTTTTAGTTGAGGAGTAGAAAATATGAAGGGTGGGAGATGTTGTGATGTTCAAATTGTTGAGGACCCTTGGTTGCATGTTGGGGATCTTTTTGTATTTCCTTCAAGCTCTCTAACATGAGAAAGTCTTCTCTCTCAGTGATACCAAAGCTCAAAGTCCCCAAATTAGAGGAAAATGTGGGTGGAAGTCGATGGATTTCTTTAGTTTAGTTGGAGAATATGCAACTAATTGGGATAATTATATTAGCTTCTTAATGACTTCATTCACCTTTCAGATGATGTCCCTAACTCTTTGTGTTGGTTTGAAGAACTCTAGATCTAGAGAGTTCACTACCAAGCAAGGGTATAAAGCTTACTTTGAAGAAATATTTTCTAACACAAGAAGTAGTGATGGGGATTAAGTTTGAATACTTTTGCACCTCTCAAACAAAAAATAACTCTTTGGTTGGCACTCAATATAAATCTTCTTACCAGGAAGGTTAGCCTTAAAAATGGTTGGATTGGTCCTAGTAGGTGCTCTTATGCAAATCACATGTGGAATCTTCCTGTCATATTTTCATTTCATGCTCTTATGCATCTCACCTAGTTAAGTTTATCTAGTAGGAGCTCAACCCCAAGGATATTTGGGTTGTTCGGAATTGAGATGATTATTTAAGGTCATGGCTGTTAGATATATTTGTAAAACAATATGTTGGATTTCCTTGTTTCCTAGTTAGTGGTTCGTGGAGGGCTCATAACCCAATAATTTTTTTTGAATATTGAGCTCCCTCGAGAGATCACGACAAGATCAATTCTCTCTCTCTCTCTCAAATGAATTGAAATGCAGTTTGAAGGTGAAAAGTCGAAGGATGTCAATCATGCCATCTATAGATTATGAACTTCCCTCAAGTTATTTTAATGGTGCAAACCATGGTCATCCACTAATGTACAAATTTGGGGTTGTTCTTTTCTTCAACCAAACTCATTATATGTTTTGCAGATATGCCTTTGCCATAGGATCAAAAGATAGTGTAGAATTCATTACTCTCTAGTTTCTATTGGAAATGGCCAAAAGGAAGTTAAGGAATTATAGATTATGGGAGACTAAAAAATGGTTATTGATCATGCCTCTCATAGAGCATGAGTGAGCAATGCCAAGCTAGATCCCGTCATCAGAGATATCAAGCATTAGGTGCAATCTTTCGAGTGGGTGCCTTTTAGTCATGTACATCGTGAATTGAATGAAAAAGCAAATGCTCTATCAAAATAGGTTGTCTCATGGGGGCTTTCCTTGGGGAGAAATACCATACTAGGTGTGTTCATATTGGGGGACATATATGAAGGAAAAAATGACATAATATATTGAGCATATAGTTGGGGGTAAATGTTTTTTATATTGGCAAGCATAAAAATTGTAACTATAAATTAATGAAAAAACATAAAGGGGTATAAAAAATGTTAATGAAATGATGGATACTTTAAAAACCTAGTGAAAGTGATGGTTTTCCTAATTGGGAAAGTGTATTGAATTTGTATTGGTAGGGGATTAAATTATTTGATTTTTAGAGTTATTTTCCAATATGTAGTCAAATTAAGAATATTGACTAGTATGCCATAAAAGCATGTGATATATTAGGAGTTCATTAAATAAAACCCCTAGTTTATTTTTACCTTTTAATTTGATAAATCTCTACTAATTTAGATGAAAAAGTAGAATCCATAAAGATGCTCATTTTGTAAAATTATTAATGGTCACTCTTTTTAAAAGCTTTTAATAACATGATATTTTATGTTCTGCCTTGGGTTTTCTAGGGGTTCTTTTCATTGAATGTATGCTTTAATTGTGTACAATCACTACGTTATTTATGCATTAGTGCATAATCTGGTACTCACTTCTTACTTTTCTTTTAAATCTTTCAACAATCTTGATGATTGGAGTGGAATGTACATTTTTTATTTTCATATGAATATATAAAACTTTTTGCTTTCGGACCAAAAAAATAAATTAAATCAAATAAAAATGTGATTTTATATTTATAACCTGGAATTTTTCATTTTTAAAATTATAACTATATATATTGTAAATTTTTATTTCTTTTTGTTGCGAATTAAATCTATATCTTAATAGATTTTTTAGAATCCTCATTAAGAAGTCTAAATCTCTGCAACATTTCTAAATCTCTCCAACATACTGCGACTGGCTACCAAAACCTAAAGGATCACATGCATGGCCAAAAAATAACCATTTCCAAAGCCCAACTTATGGCTATATTTTAATAGATTTTTTAGAATCCTCACTGAGTCTAAATCTCTACAGCACACTGCAACTGGTTACCAAAAACTAACTATTCCAAGAGCCCAATTTACAGCAAGTTCGGTTCGTTTAAACCCATCACAATACAGTCCCAAACGCTACTTCCAACCTACTTTAACCGTACATAAATCCCGCAATCATCTTACTTGGAGCAACAGAGGGCCTAGCTAGAATATCAACCTAAAAAACCTACATACAATTAACACATCCAACATAGACAAAGACCAGAAGGACAAGACTGACATTTAACCCAGCTAAAAGAAAACCGATAGAAATGACCAGAGCCCTTCAGACCAGTTCGAGAAGCACAAACGCCATCCCATTGAACCTACTGATCATTGTATTGTATGAGGAGGAAATAGTATTGGGAGCCCTTGCATTTGAACTTGGAGGATCCAACCAGTCACCACTATTTAGAGATTTTAATATTAATTAAAATTTAAAAATATTATAATTATTCAGGAATTCACTTTCCTCTATTAATTTATCTATATTTGTTTAGATTTTTTTTTTAAGAGATGTCCATTATATAACACAATGTAAAAGATATATATAATTTTTTAATAGGCAAGAGAACGGGACTTTAAAAATAAAAATAAAATAATCACTAAATAAAAACAATGTCAGTCATCATAAATAACAAAATAAGTATAAATTGCATTGATTTTAATTAAAATTATTATTGATGTTGGATATTACAATTTGATTATGAAAAAAATGTGAAATTTATTAATTTTTAATATATCAATTTTTTTAAAGATATTAATAATGAAAATAATATTTGCACATAACTTTTATATTTAATTTAATGGAGAAAAAGAGACAAAGAAAATTATAAATATTTCAATTAATAATGAAAATATTTCCAATTTTCATATTGAGTAAAATATTTCCATATTAATTATATCAATTATATAAATTACTTGAAACTTTAAAAGAGTATAACTAAAATGTTCATTATTATGATGAAGAAGAAGAATCTTAACCCTAGCTTTATTAATCACCCAAGAGATTAAAATGTGTTGTAGCAGCTTTTTCAAATTTATACTATAAAAGAGAGAGATTTAAACTTTCTTTACACCAGATAGATTTAATTTTTAAAATAGACTAATATATCTATAATTATGATGATTTTATTTTTTTATCCATAATTATTAGATAACATTAAATAATTTATGAATTAATTTTAATAAATAAAATATTAAAATTTATCTAAAATAACCATTCATTTCAATTGATTTATTTATGAACGTTCAAACACTTTAGTCAAATAGACTCACCCTCTATTCTCCAAGGCAGGGATCTTCACACGCTACCGCATCAACCACAAAACATCACCAATTCACAAGCTCTTATTTCAGCCACATTTATTTACGTATATGCAAGGATCTTCACCAATTCACAAGCTCTTATTTCAGCCACATTCATTTACGTATATGCAAGGATCTTCACAAGCTTCTCCATGAAGTTGTTGCATCAACGATGAAGAGAAACAATCTGAGAATAGAATGCAATCTGAGAATAGAATGCTGCACTGTTAAGTTCACAATGCTACTGGGTTGTGATTCCCCAGGATAAATGTAAATATTTGACTTTACTGTGGTAAA
Organism: Pinus taeda; assembly: GCA_000404065.3. NCBI lineage: Eukaryota > Viridiplantae > Streptophyta > Pinopsida > Pinales > Pinaceae > Pinus > Pinus taeda. The sequence goes on from APFE030529902.1 coordinate 94,192, forward strand.
TGGTAAAATGAATTGATTATTATTATTTGTTTGGATTTAATAATATTTTATGTTGTTTAAAAGAAAATGTTTCTTGAAAAGCTGACAACTTCTCAGTTGTTGTGTGTCCCAAAAATACCCTAAATTATTTCCTAACTGGATGCGTTTTCCAGAGGGAAAGAGGCAGGAAGGCATGGTCCATTGTAGAGACAGGAAGAGGGAAAGAAACACAAGAAAAGAACAAAAGAAAAAGGCTAAGTTTGGTGATGACCAGATAGCCAAGCACAAAGGTGCGAGCAACTTGCTGAGGGCAGTGGTCCAGCAATGGAGCTAGGGGGGAGATTCTGGTCTTGGAGGATGAATCTTAAGGTTGGGTGGCATATTAGAAGCGGGTGAAACAGTGGAGACCCAACTTCTGGAGCACAAGTAAGTTACAACAATGCAGGTAAGTGAGTAAACATTCATAAGCAATTCCGTAAGAGTATCAGAAAAGGTAAATATATTGTATAGAATTAACAACTACTGCTAGTATACCCAAGAACTTGCTGGTGCCATAGAGTTTGTGTTAATGAAGGAAAGAAAATAAATAGAATGTATTTCCCCTCTTGTTTATTAATTGTTTTCCTTTTTTAAATAGTGGCAGAAATATTAGAAACCATCCACGAAGGTGGGCAAATTTTATGGACGTTATTGAACGGTCATAGTCAACAACCATAGTCAGATTATTCCTAAATATAGGTGGACTGCATACCAAAGGTTATAGTGGGAAATGAACTGTTAATGCTTCTCTGTTAGACATAAATAGTAAACAGGTTTAGGCAAGATTTAGTGTAATAATTAACAGAAGTAATAGGGTTCATTGAATGCTATAAATCCCTTTCCACAAAGGGGAATAGAGCTAAAGCACCTGTTATTTTCTTAAAAAAAAATTATGCATAACAATCTAGAATTCTAGTAGAAGAATCCTCCAAACAAAAGAGAAATTCCCAAATACCAGGAACGGGTGAGGTCCCAGTTCTGTGGATAACACTGCATGCACCCACACTGGGAAATGCTGGGACTAGGAGGATGTTGAACTCATGGGACAAGGGTCTCGGGTCTTGGCCGCACTGCTATAAGGCAAACTGGATGGGTAGGTTATAGTTGTTAGGAGGAGTAGGTCCTTATACAGTTCGAGTACTGAAGTAAACCCTCGAAACCCTTATGCAGAACCAAACCCTTATGTGACTAAGAGCAGTAAATACATCATGTTGGATTAAACTAAAAACAGGGCAAACGACACAGCTAAACAGTGAGATCAATTTTTTCAGGACGATAAGATAAACTGGAAACTAAATAATTATATATTGCTAAAACAGAGCCATGAATTCACGGAGCTGAAACAAATTTAAACAACTAAATAGAACCAAAAATCTGAGCGAGAAATCATTAAATGAAGCCATATTACATATTCAAGATTCCATCGAAAACTTCCATGTTCAGTTTCAAGTCTGGAAGACAAACAAACTGGACACACATTACATATTACATTACCAAAAGTTGGGCCATGAAAATGGAGAATTTGCCCAGGGTCATAAGTTAATACCAGACAAGACCTGGTATGAGATTAACAAATAAAACAACATGTACAGCCAGAGTGGCTCAGAGAAACAAATCGCGAGGAACGAAGCCTCATGTACACCAAACTAGAAAACAAAAGCCTTCACTGGGTTGATCTCACTGGAACTCGAAACAAGGTCACCCAGTAGCGAGCTCATGTGAGCTGCAGATACAATTCAAGCACAATGGCGTGTAGACCATGGTCCAATTTCAATTCCTACAATCAATAGCAAGTGGAATTTCATCATACCAGTGGAAAGCCAGGATTCTTATCAGCTCACTACACTTTCCAATGTCATCCCCAACCCGGATAGAAGGAGTGAGGGTACCTAAGTGCAAGCAAAATACTATGGTTAAAGAAATCTAAATACCTATCCTGTATAAGAAAGGTGTATCTCCAAAACAAATGATTGTAAAATTGACAACTAGTTTGTACAGGAAAAGAAACTATTAGGTAATTACCTAGGTGATAAATATTGGTGGTAGGGTTAGGTTCCGAAGCCTCGTGCACATGTTCTCTGTAGCCAAACCTTAGAACATAGACTGCCAAGCCTGCAACTAAGACTGGAGGCGAAGCAAGTTCCAGGTATTTCCACGAAAGAATGGGACTACAACCCAACGCCAAGAGTAGTGTAAGTCGGTGGGTATCCATGACAACCATAGGATCATCTTTCCAGTCTCGTAGCCATCAATGCATGAAGAAACCCGAGGTGGAAGCTGTAGACTGCCCACGCCACGTACCCAGGGTGGTACAGATAGATTAATGCACTATGAATGTTAACCAGTTAGCAAATCAATGTGTATCAAACAACAAAAACTACAGTACCGTTAATTTTATACACATGGAGGATTGCATGAATCATCGGGTGGAAATCGTGCCATCTACCAACAGGTTCGAGTTGTAGAAAACTGCGTGGGAACCATCACAACCCAGTCCAAATGAATGGGCAGTATGTACAGCTACAAGACTTGTTCTATGCAGGCTTTAAATATGAGCCATTATGTCAGTGTACGTAAGGATATGAAATACAGATCCATCAACCGTATAAAGAATATTTTATGTGTTGGAAAACAATGTATATATGTTACAAGATTGTCAACCATATAAAGCACATATCTATGTGTTGGTAACTATATATATGTGTACATATATTTATAAAAAAAAATATTGCATGTGGACATATGACAAGTGGTATCAGAGCCCAGCTTCAAAAATTGTGCCCTCTGGGGTAAACACCAAAAAAAAAAAAACAAAGAGACGAAGGCAAATCATTACATATTTTGCAATTGCAACTCTTATATTTAATGGAAGCAGTTAATATGTTAACCCTCTTTTTGGTTCTGTTCTCAGGCTAAGAGCAGGGGGAAAGAGAAGAAAACCAATATGAGAAGGTCAGGCAATTCTCCCCATAGGTTTGTAGCAGGCCAGGGACCTTCAATAGACCCTGGAGTTAACCCACAATTATGGGTACAGCTTGGGGAGGAGACTCACAGTATGAACCTAGCAATATTAGAGACAGTACATGAACTGAAAAACAAAATGGCCAGATTACAGGATGATAATGCAACGCTAACCATGGAGCAAGAAAGGATTTTAAAGAGCCTATCAGATAAACATAATCAACAACCATTGAATCCCAGTGCGAGTAGCAAAGAGTGTCGGAAGAACAGAATCACCACACAAAACTAGAGGAGTCAGAAAGAAGGGATCAAGAACGGGAAGAATGATCTGATAATGCTTCCGAGTAGCAAACATCAAAAAGGCAATGGATAGAGTTGCAAGGGGAATTCCATAATATCAAACCGCCACACTTTGATGAAGAACAAGAGAAAGCAGCTGAGGCATGGTTTATCAATATGAAAAAATATTTCCAGCTATACGAATAAGATCACAACCTCAAGGCATGGTTAGCCATTTTCCAATTACAAGGGAAGGCCACTCTATGGTGGGAGGAAGTTAAAATTGTGAAAGGAGTAAGTGAGCACAATATTACTTGGGATAAAGTTTAGAAATATTTCAAGGAAAGGTACCTGACGGAATGTTTCTATGATGAAAAGGTGAGGGAATTCCATGATTTTTGTTTGGGACAATAGACCATGGACAAATTTATTACTCGTTTTACATCATTACTTCATTATTTACCTTATATTAGGGAGGAAAGGGCTAAAGTACAAAGATTTGTCAGCAATTTACCCTCGAATATGAGGGAAAGGATTGAATTTGACTGTCAAAAAGCAATGGACAATGTAATACACAAAGCTAGAATTTGTTACCAGCAAAGTGAACAGAAGGGAGAAGTTCCGAGTAAAAGATGGACTGATAAGAGAAACAAAAAATTGGATGGGAATAATAAAGGGAATCAAGGTGGAGGTAGCAAGGGCCTTGCTAAAGGGAAAAACAATAGAAATTTGCAGAAAAGTTCCCTCAGGTATAAACCAAGTAGTGAGTCAAGGATCAGCGAACCACCTGGAAAATTTGATAGCAAAGGGACAACAAGGCCTCCCATGTAGTGTTGGGGCTGTAACGTCAAAAACTGCCCATAGCAGAAGGGAGCTGAATAGATTTCCCAGATCCATGAAGCATCAGCAGTCGGTGACATAGGACGTAGTTTGCCAAGGATTAATGTTGCCCTGGAAGATCGTCAGGCGGAGTACCAGCTGACCATGGTGGAATTCGAAGGTAAAATTTCAGACTTTACTATCACTGTTTCTATTGATCCTGGAGCCATATTAAGTTATATTAGTCCTAAGATTGTGGAGCAATGTAAATTACAAATTATTAAATTTAGGAACCCATGGTTAGTACAGTTGGCTATAGGGGCGAAGCGAAGAGTACTCGCTAAGGTTGATAACTACCCCTTAAAGAATAGTCAAGACAGGCATATTTGAAGTTACTTCCACTTGGTTCATATGATGTCCTTAGTGTTATGGATTGGCTAGAAAAACACTGGTCCCTAGTCAACTGCAAAACAAAGACTATCTACTATAGGGATGAACTTGGAGCAAGGCAAGAAATGCAAGGGATTGAGCGACCTATGCAGATTCAGCCAATAACTGCCTCTCAGTTAGCTAAGTGCATTAGGAAGGGGTGTCAGATTTATGCCATCCAAGTAGGCTATGCTCATTCGAAAGATAAAATAGCCACTTTGGACAACATCCCTGTGATACAAGAATTTGTTGATGTGTTTCCGGAGGAGATTCCTCGACTACCACGTAAGAGAGATATAGACGTTACTATCAAGTTGGTACTAGGGGCAGCATCGGTATCCTGAGCCCCCTACAGAATGAGTAGACCTTAGTTGATAGAGTTAAAAATGCAGTTACAGGAACTGCTAGACAAAAACTACATTCGCTCCAGTGTGTCTCCGTGGGGAGCTCCAGTATTGTTTGTTAAGAAAAAGGACGGGACCCTTCAAATGTGCATAGATTATCGTTAGTTGAATAAATTGACGATAAAAAAAAAGTATCCCTTACCACGGATCGATGAAATTTTTGATCAAGTGAATGGAGCAACAATATTTTCCGAGATCGATTTGCGATCAGGTTATCACCAAATTCAGATTAAGGAGGAAGACATAGCTAAGATTACTTTTAGAACAAGGTATGGGCATTACGAGTTTGTGGTGATACACTTTGGGTTAACTAATGCCCTTGTGACCTTTATGTGTTTAATGAACAACATATTTCATCAATATTTGGACAAATTTGTACTGATCTTTATTGATGATATACTGATATATTCTCTCACTATGGAGGAACACAAGGAGCACCTTAGGTTGGTGCTCCAAACCCTCTTAGAACACCAATTATATGCCAAGTTCAGTAAGTGCAACTTCTTTAAAGATGAAATATAGTATTTGGGGCATATAATCACGAAAGAAGGGATCGTAGTGGACCTCTAAAGGATAAATACCATAATGTAGTGGCTTGTACCAAGGGATGTGGCAGACATCCGAACCTTCATGGGATTAGCCGGATATTATAGATGATTTATAGAAGGATTCTCTAGGGTAGTGTACCCTATCACTTCCTTATATAAAAAAGGAAGAGATTTTAGATGGACCCCACAATGTCAAAAAAGTTTTGAGCAGCTTAAGCATCTGCTCACCACCACACCCATTCTGAACGTAGCTGATCCCAACAAGGAATATGTGGTGTGCACTGATGTGAGCAAAGAGGGTGTAGGAGGCACGTTGATGCAAGAAGGGAAGGTATTTGCCTACGAGTCTAGGAAATTGAAAGAACATGAGAAAAAATATTCTGCTTATGATCTAGAATTGGCAGGTGTTATTCACACCTTCAAAATGTGGCGACATTACCTTATGGGTAGAAAGCATTTTACTATTGACAGACCATCACAGTATAACCAATTATTTTAGCTAGCCCACCTTAAATGTCAGGCAAGCACGGTGGGTGGATTTTCTAGGCGATTTTGATTTCGAGATAAAACATTTGGAAGGGAAGGAGAATCGGGTGGCAAACGCTTGAAGTCGAAAATTACAATGTCTATATGAAATTTCCTGTAGCGAATGGAAAATCCCCTTCGAAGAGATGATTAAAAAAGTAGCAGAACAGGATATGGTATATCAGCAAATAAAACAGTAGGTACAACAGTTGACCAGCCAAGAAAATCAGCTAGGTTATTCAGTAGATGTTACTGGAATGTTGTATTACAGGGAAAGGTTGTATGTGCCCAATCAAAACAACATTAAAAACTTTTTGTTGGATGAATCTCATAAAAGTCACTATGTTGGTCACCGAGGATACCAGAAAATGATCACCTCCCTTCGAAAGGATTATTATTGGCCAGGTATGAAGAGGGATGTGGTTGAATACCTAGCACATTCTTTAGAGTGCCAGAAAATAAAGGCAGAGCATCAACACCCTACAGGGTTACTGCAACCGTTACCCATCCCATAATGGAAATGGGAGACCATCTCCATGGACTTCATAACGGGTTTTCCCAAAACAAAGAAAAATAATGATTTCGTCATGGTGGTGGTGGACAAACTAAGTAAATCAGCACATTTTATACTCGTGCAATCGACCTACAGAGCTGTGCAAATTGCCCATATCTTTATGCAAAATATATTTAAGCTACATGGGTACCTAAAACAATAATTTCAGACCATGACGTGAAATTTACCTCGGCCTTTTGGAGAACATTGTTTGGAGAATTAGGAACTCAGTTAAATTTCAGTATAGCTTATCACCCTCAAACTGATGGACAAACAAAATAGGTGAGCCAGGTGGTGGAAGACATGTTACGACCATATGTAATGCAGCAACTGACCAAGTGGGAAGATTATTTGCACCTGGTCGAGTTCGCATATAATAATGGCTATTATACATCATTTCAGATGAGCCCATTTGAAGTATTGTATGGGAAAAAGTGTCACACGCCCTCAAGCTGGGGTTGGCCGGAAGACCGATTAATGTTGGGACCCGACATGCTTAAGGAAATGGAGGAAACAGTTAAGGAAGTGAGAGTCAATTTAAAGGCAGCTCAGGATAGACAAAAAAGTTTTGCGGACAAGAAAAGAAAGTTTAAGGAGTATCAAGTTGGTGATCATGTATATGTGAGGATTCGAGCAAAAAGGAGCATGTTACAGTGGAGCGAGTGTACTAAGCTCGCACCCCGATTTTGTGGGCCCTTTCAGGTCTTAGCAAGAATTGGGCTGGTAGCTTACCAGCTCACTCTGCCAAGTCACACCGTTTTTCATGTTTCCTTGTTAAAGAAATACGTTTATGATCCCAAACATATAATCAGATGGAAGGATATACAGGTGAGAAGTGGTCACCGATTAATGAGTCCAAATATTTCCTTTTAAAATAAAATTGACTTAGGATGTTGCATGCTGCAGGTCGAATCAGAAGGAAAAGTCTTGGTCGAATCGTTGAACATCCTTGACCAGAGAGAAGTAATGCTATAGAAGCGAGCTATTACCCAAGTTAAATTGTAGTGGTAGCACTTTGGACCAGATAAGGCTACCTCGGAAGATGAAGAGCCAATGAAAAAGGCTTATCCAAGGTTGTTCATGGCAAAAAGACATCGGGACGATGTCAAATTTTAGGGGGGGAAGATGTGATGCCCCGTGATAAATGTAAATATCTGACTTTACTGTGATAAATGGTAAACTGAATTGACTATTATTATCTGTTTGGATTTAATAATATTTCCTGTTGTTTTTAAAAAAAATGTTTCTTGAAAAGCTGGCAACTTATCAAGAAGGCAGTTGTTGTGTGTCCCAAAAATACCCTAACTGCTTTCCTAAAAGGATGGGTTTTCCAGAGGGAAAGAGGTAGGAGGGGGTGCTATGTTGTACAGATAGGCAGAGGGAAAGAGACACAAGAAAAGAACAAAAGAGAAAGGCTAAGTCTGGTGATGACCAGATAGCCAAGCACGAAGGTGCGAGCGACTTGCTGAGGGCAGTGGTCCGGCAAGGGAGCTAGGGGGGAGATTTTGGTTCTGGAGGACGAATCTCAAGGTTGGGTGGCATATTAGAAGCGAGATAAATAGTGGAGGCCTGCCTTCTAGAGCACTTGTAAGTTACAAAATTAAAGGAAGGTGAGTAACATTCCTAAGCAATTCTATAAGTGTATCAGAAAAGGTAAATATACTGTACAGAATTAACAAGTACTGTTAGTAAACTCAAGAACTTGTTGGTCTCATAGAGTTTTTGTTAACTGAAGGAAAGTCAATAAATAGAATTTATTTCCCCTATTGTTTATTAATTGCTTTTTTTCTTAAAATAGTGGTAGAAATATTAGAAACCCTCCATGAAGGTGGGCAAATTCTATGGACGTTATTGAACGGTCATAGTTGACAACTGTAGTTGGATTATTCCTAAATATAGGTGGACTGTATAGCAGAGGTTATAGTGGGGAATGAACTGCTAACACTTCTCTGTTAGACATAAATACTAAATGGGTTTATGCGGGATTTAGTGTAATAATTAACAGAAATAATAGGGTTCATTGAATGCTATAAATCCCTTGCCACGAATAGGAATAGAGCTAAAGCACCTATTGGTTTCTTAAAAAAAAAAATTTATGCATAACAATCTAGAATTCTAGTAGAAGAATCCTCCAAACGAAAGAGAAATCCCCAAATACTAAGAACAGGTGAGGTCCCAGTTTCGTGGATAACACTGCATGCACCCACACTAGGAAATGCTGGGACTAGGAGAATGCTGAACTCATGGGACGGGGGTCTCAAGTCTTGGCCGCACTGATATAAGGCAAACCAGATGGGTAGGTTACAGTTGTTAGGAGGAGTAGGGCCTTATATAGTTCGAGTACCAAAGTAAACCCTCGAAACCCTCATGCAGAACCAAACCCTCATGTGACTAAGAGCAGTAAATACATTAGGTTGGATTAAATTGAACACAGGAAAAATGACACAGCTAAAAAATGAGATCAATTCTTTCATGATGATAACGTAAACTGGAAATTGAATAATTATATACTGCTAAAACAGAGCCACGAATTCAAGGAGCTGAAACAACTTTAAGCAACTAGATAGAACCAAAAATCTAAGCGAGAAATCATTAAATGAAAACATATTACATATTCAAGATTCCAACGAAAACTTCCATGTTTAGTTCCGAGTCTCAAAGACAAACAAATTGGACGCACATTACATATTACATTACCAAAAGCTGGGCCATGAAAATGGATAATTTGCCCAGGGTCATAAGTTAATACCAGACAAGACCTAGCATGAGATTAACAAATAAAACAACATGTACAAGCAGAGCGACTCAAAGAAACGAATCTCAAGGAACAAAGCCTCATCTACATCAAACTAGAAAATAGAAGCCTTCATGGGTTTGATCTCACCAGAACCCAAAACAGGGTCACCCATTAGCGAGGTCATGCGAGCTGCAGATACAATTCAGGTGCAATGGCATGTAGACTAGGGTCTAGTTCCAATTCCTACAATCAATAGCAAGTGGAATTTCATCATACCGATGGAAAGCCAGGATGCTTATCAGCTCACCACTCTGTCCACTGTCATCCACAACCCGGATAGAAGGAGTGAGGGTACCTACGTGCAAGCAAAATACTATGGTTAAATAAATGTAAATACCTATCCTATATAAGAAAGTTCTATCTGCAAAACAAACGATTGTAAAATCAACAACTAGATCGTGCAGGAAAAGAAACTGTTAGGTAATTACCCAAGTAATAAATCCTGGTGGTAGGGTTAGGTTCCAAAGCTCTGCATGCATGTTCTCTGTAGCCAAACCCTAGAACAAAGATTGCCAAGGCCACAGCTGAGACAGGAGGTGGAGAAAGTTCCAGGTCTTTCAACAAAAGAATGGGACTACAACCCAGTGCCAAGAGTAGTGTAAGCTGGCAGGTATCCATGACAACTGTAGGATCATCTTTCCAGTCTCGTAGTCGTCGATGCATGAAGGATCCCGAGGTGGCAGCTATAGACTGCCCACACCACGTACCCGGGGTGGGACAGATAGATTAATGCACCACTAATGTTAACCAGTCACCAAATAAATGTGTATCAAACAACAAAAACTACAGTACCATTAATTTTATACACCTGGAGGATTACATGAATCATCGGGTGGAAATCGTGGCATCTACCAACAGGTTCGAGTTGTAGAAAACTACGTGGGAACCATCACAGCCCGGTCCAAACGAATGGGCAGTATGTACAACTACAGGACTTGTTCTATGCAGGCTTTAAATATCAGCCATTATGTCAGTGTATGTAAGGATATGAAATACAGATCCGTCAACCGTATAAAGAATATCTTATGTGTTGGCAAACTATGTATATATGTTACAGGACCGTCAACCATATAAAGCACATACCTATGTGTTGGTAACTATATTTATGCGTACATATATTTATAAAAAAAAAAAAAAAAAAAAAAAAATCATTTGGACATATGACATGGGTGTCTTGAAAGTATTTGTGTTACCCCTTGCAGACAATTTTTGCCAAAATTTTCGATAGCTGATGGACGAGGTCAGTTTATGGATTCAAAGGACAGGTGGTTCTTTTCAATTTTGTAAAGGAGAACTCAAATAGGCATATGTGATTCATATGTTTGATAATTTAGTACTCTAAAAATATTCTAACTTCATCCAATCTTAATATTTTTATGTAAATATGTGATATTCCTCAAGTTCTATTTTAATTCATTAATTTTTTTATAACTAGCACAACCATATTTATCAAGGTAAATATGGTTGATATATACCCATAATCTCATCTCAAGCATATATATCAATCACATTAGCCATATTTTCCAATAGGGTTGATATAATCTCATAGACTTATATCAACCACATTAATAATTATTATGAAAATTTAAGATTATTAATAAC